>VWYH01000829.1:1121763-1168752 GCA_013399365.1 Pampusana beccarii | reverse complement strand
CCCTCACCCTGGCGTTGGGCACCACTGAACAGAGTCTGGTCCATCCTCTGACACCCACCCTGAGATATTGATCCCATTGATCAGATCCCTCTCAGCTTCTCTTCTCCAGCTGCACAGCCCCAGCTCTCTCAGTGTCTCCTCATCACAAAGATGCTCCAGACCCCTCAGCATCTTTGTGTCCCTCCATGGACTCTCTCCAGTAATTCCTTGTCCTTCTTAAACTGGGGAGCCCAGAACTGGACACACAACTCCTCACCAGGGCAGAGTAGATGATAAGCAAAAAAGAAGGTGTTTTCCAGGTTGAAATGCAGGAGATTGGTGCAATCCCAATAAATACAGTGGCATTTTGGAGGGGAAGACTAGGTAAATCTGAGCGATGTCTGGAGAAAAGGGAGATGGCAAATGTCTGTCAGGAAGAATTACCGTGGAAGGGCGTGCGGTGGGTGCCCGGCGTGGGCAGGTTACAGTTTTATACAGTCCCAGATCGATCCAATTTGGGCCTTGCTCAAAAAGTACAGCCAGAAAAATCGTTTGAGGAGAACATCACATATTTTCCTTCTGAGGGTCATATAAAAGTCATTTCAGTTTTAAGCAAAACTACCTTGCAATAAAGGAAAGGCTGGGTCGTGTTTGTGCAATCATCTCCACGCAGGCAGCGTAGTGATTTCCAAAAAACTTAAGAGCTGCCAAATAGTAAATAATATTTTCCAGTGATAGCTGCTGGAAAGCTTATCATGCAATTAATTGTCACAATGGGAGATGAGCACTTTTATTTCCTTCACCAAAATAAGAGGGAAAACTGTAGCAAATGAGTCACCTTTAGGAAGTCAGTTGTTGCAAACATAGTTGATCTTTCAGTATAAAATCACTCATCTCGTCCCCAAACTACACCCATAAAACCACTGTGCTGTCATTATGACCAATGAAACTTCAGTGTGAAACTCAGAAAACAGATTTAAAAATTAACCTTAGTGAATATTAATTAAAAGGTAAAGAAAATAAAAGAACGAGAGAGCACGGGGTGGGTGCCCCAGCCTGGACAGCTGCCTGTGGAACCCTCCCACCCCTTCCAAGGGGACCAGCCGGGGTGACCACGAGCAATAAGGACATCAGAAAAGGTTGAGCCGAATGTGGTTGCCTCCCATCTGGGGGTGACAGGATGGATTAGGAATAACACCTCGAATCCTGGGGTCAGTTTTGGGTCCCTCACACCAAGAAAGGCCTTGAGGTGCTGGAGCGAGTTGAGAGAAGGGAACGGAGCTGGGGAAGGGGCTGGAGCACAAGTGTGATGGGAGCGGCTGAGGGAGCTGGGGGTTCAGCTGGAGAACAGGAGCTGAGGGGAGACCTTCTGATCTCTGAACTGCCTGAAAGGAGCTTGGAGCCAGGGGGGTCGGGCTCTGCTCCCCAGGAACAAGCGCCAGGAGCAGAGGAAACGGCCTCAAGTTGCACCAGGGGAGGTTGAGGTTGGATCTGGGAACAATTTCTTCCCCAAAGGGCTGTGGGGCATTGGAACAGGCTGCCCAGGGCAGTGCTGGAGTCACCAGCCCTGGAGGGATTCAAAAACACATAGATGAGTTTCTTAGGGACATGGTTTAGTGCCACTATTAACAGTTGGACTCGGTGATCTCAAGGGTCTTTTCCAACCAAAATGATTCTATGGCACTTCACTTGGCCTTATTTATGAGCACACTGTTTATTTCTCACTTTGAGTAGCCTCAGGCCACACAGATACACTTATTCTCAAGGCCATTTGACTGGACTTTGCTGGAAGACCTGACGTTCAGCATTTAAACTCCCCATTTCTGGCTTTTCCTAAGCCATCCGGAAGGGTCATTTGCATCAGAAAAGCTGTGGGAGGTAAAGAAACAGAGAATATGTGCAGAGATGCTGTTACACCTTTGGACTGGGGAATGCTGGTTTTGCACTGTGACGTGAAAAACACTTTGATCGATTCAAGGTAGATATTCACTTTAAAAGGGACCCAGATTTAGTGACCATCGCTGGCTGTTTGAATACGCAGGTCATTGCAGCAGTAAATTCCTTCACAGCACTCCAGCTGTTACAGATGCCGATGGGTTTGGATTGGGATGTATGATCCGTATTAGCCGAAACACGGGGAAAGAAAAGGGAACCAAATCATCTGTTCTACACCACAATTAACAAAGCTGTTGCTAATTATATTCTGTGTTCTTGTACGACACAATGTTGTGCAATTGGGATGTGTAGTAGCAGAAATGAAAAGGTGTGTCAGCCATGTACTTGCATTTGCAACTAATACTGGTTCTGCCTCAAGGAATGCAAAGTTTTACTACCTCCGATGCTTTACATACCGTTCAACCGCAATTATCTTGTCAGGAGAAACGGAAGGCAGCTGTAATCTTGTGCAACAAAGATTTGTTCATCGAGGGATTTCTTGTATTATAGATTATCTTTTTAAGACAACACAAAGGGAAATTAAAAGCAAATTCTGTAGAAAAGGGTCTAATCGATTCTCATTTCATCCGTTTATTTGGGATCTCTAATCAAACAACTGAGTATCTTCTCAGAATTTTCTCTGATTAAACTTTGCAAACAGTGTAAGGAGAACACAGTGGAGATCTGGAGGTGGCCTACAGCTTTTCATGCGTTTTCCTTTTCGCGTGGACTCATTGAGTTTAATCCTGATTGGAATCCCTAGGGAAAATGCCAGTGTCTTTTCACCTCATCTTAAATCCCTCTCAAATATTCGTCCTTATTGAAAAACAGTCATCTAATCAGTCAGAATTCAGCGTGTTACGGTCTGTTCATAAGGAAGATTTAGCTGAAGAAAGACGACTGTGGGAGGTCGCGACAGCCGCGCTTCTCTGAATTATCATGGTAGAAACGCATGGGTTAACTACATTCTTCAACATTAAAAAGAATATCCCTGGAAAAAAAAATGGTTATTTCAGTTACAGATATCAGGGTAAACTGTTGAACTCAGTAATTAAAATCCTGCTGATGCAAATAAAGCCTTCACCTACTGGGTTTTCAGGAGAGGAAAATCTGCGTATTTCCCAATGGTTTGGAAGAACCTCTCCGAGTACCTGTGGCGCAGCCTAGCAGAGCTCACCCTTCTGCGCACCTTTGAAATACACGTCAGAAGCAGCAGAAGTACAGAATCTCTGCACCCACCTCATTTACGTGCTAACAGACACCAGGATGGAGGCTGCTGCTTCACTGCTCAGCCTTTGATCAGCAGGATGAAAAGATCCAAGGGCTTGCGAGTGCACCAGCTTCCTTCTGAACCGGCAAATGTCCTTTCCTGTTGCGCTAATTAACTCATCTTTAGAATCCTTGTTTAGACTCTACCATTATGTATGTGACCACGTAAACAAATCCACTTTATAAATCCCCTTGCACATGAAAGAAATTCTCAAGAGAGACAAGAATCATATTTAAAACTCAATTTCAAAAGGCAGACAGCGCCAGGCATCTCCCGACATCTCATTACGGAATCCATGCGTGGCCTCAATCCCTCCAACATTTACTGTCAGATGGCAACAGGGTTTTTTTTAATAGGCTAAATACTGAATACTCAACCTTTTTAATGACAGGGTTTGTTTTTCTCTTGCTGGGTAAAGCTCCGTATTCTGAGCCCATGGCATAATACGCCTGGGAGATCAGGCAAAGGGACCAATAATTGTTTTTTCAAGAACTATTTTAAAACATGTTTCAGGATTCGGCTGCCCATTAAAAAACTAAGGAGGGGATTTTCCAAAACTCTCTGCATTAGCCCAACTGCAGTAGCTATGATGCTGAAAAATGCCGCCCTTAGTCCTTAGCTCTTCATCAAATAACTTTGAATTCTGATCCAATTATAAACGGATGCAGCAACATCAACCTGAATAAAGAGAAGCTGAAACCGTAGTGGTGGCGTTTTAAGATGGCGTTACGTCTGGTCCCAAATAACACCTAAAAAAGCCTCCCTTGTTCATTATTTCACTGCTAATTGTTTTAGCAGAAGCACGGTCACCGCTGGATATGGTGGTGAAATTGCATCAAGGTAGAGTCAGGGCAGATAGTTGCTGGAACAAATGAGGCGTTCAGTCCCCTGCCAGATGTGACATCATTATTGTTTCTGCCCAAAAGGAAGGAAGATACATGCGGTTTCTGCTTTGTATCCAAAAAATCAGCTGTTCAGGGCTCGGTGTCTTGTCAATAGTCAGAAGACACAGCCCAGTGATCACAACCTCACGCTTCCCCCAAGCTGCTCTTGCAGTCCCAGATCTGCTGCACACTTGAAAATTTAGGAGGGAGAAAAAAAGAGTTGGGAGACTTTGGTCTCCCTGTTCTCCCACAGACCCCCCGTGTGGCCTCAAGTACGGCACCTTCGGGCCTAATGTGTATTTACACATTTAAATCATACTAAGTAGGATTTCAAAACCCTTCATCTACATCTAAATACCTTTACAAATCTTGCTTTTGATCTCTCCAGCTATATCCGTATTATCAAATCAGCTCAAGGCTCTACCAGTGATGGATATTCACCCCCCAGCTGTTCTTAAGATTTAAGTGCTGCCCTTTGGTTGGGCAGAGACCCTCAAGATCGTCAAGTCCAACCATTAACCCAACTCTGGTACTGTCCCACGTCCCTGAGAACCTCATCTCCATCTGTCCAACCCCTCCAGGGATGGTGACTCCAGCACTGCCCTGGGCAGCCTGTTCCAATGCCCCACAGCCCTTTGGGGAAGAAATTGTTCCCAGATCCAACCTCAACCTCCCCTGGTGCAACTTGAGGCTGGTTCCTCTCATCCTATTGCTTGTTCCTTGGGAGAAGAGCCTGACCCCCCTGCCTCACTACAACCTTAAGGTCTTTCTTGTCATGAGTGGCCCAAAACTGACCCCAGGATCCAAGGTTCCACACACCAGCTCCCCCATCAGGAGCCTCAGGCACAAGGAGCAGGGTGGGTAGGTGGGTTGCTCACCCTCCACATCAGCCTCTCCAGGCCACGTGGATGAGGTCACAGAGCCAGCAGCTCCAAGATCTTAGGACAAACTGCAGCAAGAAGAGCAACAGCAGCATTAGCACACAGACTAAAGAGACAGAAGTCCTCTGTAAAATGAGAACAGCTCTGCTTCACCTCACAGACGGGGAAATCGGGCTTACGGACCTTGGAATGGGCCATTCAAGGAAAACAGGGCTGTTGAGTGGATATATCTATTTTTCCATTCTGGCAGTAATACAGCTACACAATTTGTTTTGCACTTCTGAACCAAACAGTTGCACGTTCACAGCTGGAGGTAAGGTAGAAATATTGTCTCTCGCTGATCCCTTGATCCGTCGTCCTGGCTGAATTAATCACGTTCGCAAATCAATCCAGGATTTGTCGCCGTCGGAGCAGATGGCCAGGCAGGCTGCGTTTGTGAGCAGGGCGGGCACATTCTTCTCCCAATTATCCAGCAGCATTTTCCAACGGCGGATATTTAAAATTAGACATTCTTTTGAAGAAATGCTAAATCTCTCTTGTTCCCTGTTCAGCTCAATAAGGGCACTGACCCCTAACTTTCTGCTCTACTTCTGCCCTCTAAGGCCTCAGTGAAAGCGTAGGATGGCTGGTGCCCCTTTCCCTTTCAACCGAACATTTTCTGCCCCATTTTCCTCTGCAGTCTTCCCATTTTCTGCAGAAAAGAGGTGACAACAACAGATGCTGTTTGGCAGGGGGATTTCAAGGGTGCATTATATTAATTGTTGAGCCGAGTACTGTGGAAAAGGGAAAAGAAGCTGCGTTCAAACTACTAGCTGCCTGCCACGGCACGTAACAGCAGGAACGGTTAACCGTGCGCCTTTCAAAAAGCCTTGATGGGACTTCCCCGTTGCAGAAGTAAATTTGCCATGAAAGACAGTCATGCTGTTTCCCCAGCGTTCGCATCTGTTCTGCATTCAGAGCCGTTCTGGCTGATAATTGCTCTCTGCTCCCCTCCGTCTCCTGCTGAGGAACGGCTGGAGCTGTCAGGGGAGTTTGAGCCGAGCTCCATCACCTTCCGGATGAGACGTCTTACTTACCACCACGGGTGAACACGGTTAACCCAGAGTACATTTCCAGGCCCTGAAAAAACCAAGCACGACAAAAAACAGTCCAGAGGAGACACGCCCCCTGTGGCGTTACAAAACGGACCATGCTGATTAACTACGGGTATGCAAATGTATTAAAATCATCTCCTTCACTTTATAGGCACGTTAAGAAAAGACACAGAGCCTAGTCAGCCCAAGGCAAGGCTGTACAAGATACCCCGTGTACACACCAGAGCAGACAGCCTGTTCTCCCCATGGAAGCTCAGCGTCTTAGTGTCACCAACAGGAACAGCAGATAGAGAAGAAAGCCTACGAGAACTGGGAGAGGAACAGTGGCCAAGTTCACACAGATGGGAAGACAATTTTTCATGCAGTAGTGTCCTAACCACAACTAGGGAATAGTCACTGTTTAGTATTTCACCATTTTCCCTCACTGTTTTTCACAGAATGAGAATTGAGTGTTAATAGAAAAACTGAGATATGTAATTGCTCAGCCTTACGCTCAGCCTTTCAGTATAGAGCCCTGGCAGATACAAATATGTATTAACTGCAGAAATTAAAAGCTAATGCCAGGGCTCCTTGTGCTTCAGAATTGTGTTCATTGAAACATGGCTGGCAGTGAAGCTCCAAACACCTAGAATACAGCACAAATCAATTCAGCCCACTGCCTTACACAACAGCCCTGAAAGAGGCTGCCAATTCCCCCACTGACTGTTACTATATTTTGAGAACTACAACTCCTTTTCCTTGCTAAGCTACAGGAACCCATACACCTGCCTATCCGGCGGTTCACGACTGCTCTTTAGGAACATCAGGGCTTCCCCTTGGATCCATGAAAAATTCCCTCTTCCCCAGCAGTTACAACTGAAGCCGTGTGCCCAGACCAGCCTGGGCGCCAGCTCAGCACACAGGACTGATTCCCCGGGCTCAACACCCTTCTGGAGAAGATGGGGAAGAAGCAGTTACTCCACAAACTTGGCACCATCTCCACAGCTCTTCCTTCACTTGGTAGAGGTAGTTGTCATACACGTAGAGGCAAAATTTGAGGACTCCAAAATCTGAGGACTCCAAACCCTTCTCTGCAGGCTTTGCCACATGAAGCTGAGCTCATTCTTTTTTTCTAACCAGCCACATCTTAGATTGACAAACCCTGTTCTATTTTCTACTCAAACAGGCAGCAATTGCCCCAGCTCCTCTTCCTGCTCCCCCAGAACCAACTAGATTTCTTCTCTGCGTCATCCCCAAAGACCCTGCCGAGTCCAGGGCTCCCCGTAGCAAACTCCTCCCAGTTACACAGCTGGAAAGCACCAGCTGTGTGTGATACTCAGGCTACACTGCAGATTTGAACTGCTTTTCCATTTTGCTTCCTATTTTCTTCCCCAGCTTTGACTTCAACAAGCACTCAACTGCCCTTTTCAAATAACTATTACAAGTCAATGACCTTTCCTGAATGAAAGCAGCTGCCCTTCACTTCATATCCCTACATCTCCTTGCAATTTTCTTTTGTCAGCTTTTGTTTTTACCGTTGCTATCACAGGACTAGTAAACCATCACCTCATTTTCTAGTTAAGCACACTCAGTGAACAGCAGAGAATGCCAGAGGACTCCACAGGTAGCCTCCCCCTCTGATGTGAGAGCTATTTATTCCTTTTATTTTTCCCCTCCTTCCCTTTAATCAGCTGTTCTTGAGAACCATTCTTCTCCCACAGCAGCTCAGCTGTTTGCTTGGGGTTTTTTTCAGAGCTTCTGGCAACAGGTTTTGTTGGAACACACTCAGGTGACCAAGATGCCATTCCAGAGCTGAAACAGCTGCGCATTTTCTCCTTCACAGATCAATCTCACCTGAGAGAGAAGGGGTTGACTTCTATCATGTTTAACCAGCACTGGCAGAAACAATGTACGTCAGCTACCGAAGCTGAATTCCTTGTATTATCTTAAGTAGTTTTTTCAACAATATTGAAAAAAAAACCAAACCTCCAAGGTCAGGAAAGGAAGAAACAGTCGTCATGCATAAGGGAGTGCTTTGATCAACTAAGTCTGGGGGTCTCGCGGGCAGGAAAGAGATGAGCCAGCCACTGTGAGAAGGAAAAGGTGCAACTAAGTTCCTTTGACTCCTTCAAGCCCCGGGGTCTCCTACACAACTACTCTAACACCGTTCAGTTGGCACCTGCACCTTATATTGCACTTCACAGCTCCAGGTTACAGCAGGAGCCTTAACCTTGTGGGAGAGGTGAAACATGGAAATCTAAGCGGTGCTTCAGAACGAAGTCGAGCCCCCACGCTGTCTCACAGCTGACAAGTACGCACACCGAGTTTTGGGACACCAAGGTGCAAAGCAGCCGGGGAGGAGAGCGGTTATCCCACCGCACTCCATCTGTTCCTCTCCTTTGCTGTCACCCTTAACAACAGATGGAAAGAGGAATTATTTTCCGTAGAAGAGCATGTGAGGGAGCATATTCAAGACTGAAGACCATGCTACAAGTCCAAAGCAAACTCCGAGAAGCTGAGAAAAGGAGGAAGGTCATACCTATAATTAAAAGCTTTACCCCTTTCAGACACTCACGCCAGATGTGCTACTGTGCAATTAAAACAGGGCAACAGAACCTCTTAATTAAACATTTTATTTAAACCAATACAAGCACCATGCTTAGCAAAAAAGATTTGGTTTGAAGTAAACATGCAATGTGAACTAGCAGAGACTAAACAGCGTATGGAAGTTGTACTGGTTACTGATATTTTCATGGAATTGCCAAATTCTCAAAACTGGCCGTGAACCTCTTGCAGCACTGGTGCCAACCCTGCATGTCACAGGACACAAGTCACACGGAGTTCGGATCACGTACAATATTGAAGAGTTTCACTGTGCCCCTCCTCGTGTCCCATCACAGCCCCATTTCACAGTTACTAGATGTATTTATTAAGGAAAAAAAAGAGTTGCATGACATTTCCTTTTTTGAGCGCACTGAAGCGAGGAACTGAACTCCCTTGCTTTTGCATGTTTGATTCAGACTCCTGTCACCAGTTTAACATTGATTTCTGGACTAGCTATTTTACAGTTAAAGATACAAAAATGGAATCCTGGTACAAATGCTCCTTTGGAAAAGTGAAAAGATGTTGACACCTGCATTATTGCCTTGTTTGATAGATCAAAACAGCATTCATGATCCTAGAAACACACTTAAACCATCAAATATTTCTTTGTTACAAAAATTCAAAGAATACAAATCCATTTTATAGGCTGACATGCAAACTCATGCTTTAATTCAGCTTACCATCAATTAATAGGATTACAAAAGCTGTATCCCAGCCATCTAGTCAATATTTAAAGCAAACCAGATTAATTGTGGCAGAAGTCTCCCTTTATGAGAGACCTCTTAACTTGAACTCCAGGCCAAGGACTCCATGGCCAACCCAACTCCTGAAAAATAGGAGCTCACAATGGAAAACGCTGACTCTCAGACCTTTAGCTACAAAGGCTCCCATAAGTGCCATTAATTTATGTTGTCCTTTAGTTTGAACCCTCTTTAGAGATCTGAAAATTCAAGACAAATGTATGATTACAGATGGGCAACTCGCTAGTAAATCACAGTCAGAACGTACTGGCCTTCTGAACACGGACACATCTGCCTCCTGCTTCTCTTCAGTACAGAAAATAGAGTTCTAAAGGTGGGAAGAGTACATTATGAAAACAAGTATGATCTGTGCAGGATTTTGCCATAATTAATGCCTTTATTTAATCAAGTATTAGCACTACCTGTATCTCAAGAGCCTAGGACAGTAAACAGCAGCCAGTTGTGTTGAAACACTGCATTAAAAACAAGAAAACCACAACGGAGCCTATAACAGCAAACATCCTCCGCACGCTTGTTCTCCAGGTACCTGCAGCTGCTTCCTCAGCTCCACAGCCGCCAAGAAAAGCTGTTTGAAGAATAGTACTGGTGGGCTGAGCAGCATCAATGTCACCTTTCACAAGAAAATGGCTTTAATGCTCTCATGGGGATTTGTTTGCTCTCTGCAATTGCGGGGCAGCACTCAAAGCAGAAAGTCCTTAAGTGGAGGCAACAAGAACGTCTGAAGAGACAAGAAAAGAACTCAGACTGAAGATACAGCCAATGTTTTCTTGGCAGAAGGTGGAGTGATCCAGAGATGAAGAATCAAATTCAACCGTTTGACTGCAGCAGCTCCTCCCTTCTCCTCCTGAGAGAGAGAGGGGCCCCTTTTACAGTTATTTTTGTCAAGATCTGTGCAAGCAGCAGTTGGATGCTGGCAGCCTCCCAGTGTACAAAGTACAATAACAAAGATTATTAATCCAGTTTTCCCCACTGCCAATCAAGCTGAACGGTACAAGCGGCAGGTTCCCTCTCCCCCGCGCTGTACCGACGTGCCTGCGAGCACAATGCCAACAAAACGAGATCCTTGCTGTTTCAAGACCGATGCTTAGAATGACACTATTCTTTAAGCCAAAGTCTTATCCATACAATGTTTGTCACAAAAGACATTGTTTTTATTGATCTGTAGTACAGAATGATCAAGCAACAGTTTCATAATCCACATTTTTTTTTTTGTCCAGGGAAGTGAAATTGTTTTTCCAGTTCACTACGTTAACACAGAAATGTAATTTTAATTACAAGCATTTCTTTCCCCCACTGAAAGACCAACTTAATTGGATCATTCTAACACGTATTTTGAAAAGCTCCTCTGAAGTCAGATTAGTATACAAATAAATGAGCAGTAACATCAAACTAAGAAGAGATTTACCAACACTGAGGACCTTTGCAAATGAATTCCTTGTGATTTTAGAGGAATTAGTGTTTTAACACTAACACAACAGATGTTTACAAACAAAAAATAAACCTTCTTTCAGCAAAGGTTTCACAGCATGAAATACTGGCCTCCAAATTTAACACTGCATTCCTTCCCAGCAAACAGATTTGTTAGCGCAGCTGTATTTTAAGGTACGTTATCAACAGGAAGCTGCTCTCACGCAGATACTGATTCAGAAGCACAACAAACACTCATGAGCAAGATAGTGAGATACTGTCACATGAGCAACTCCTTTTGCCACTGCATGGGCCGAACGCGTCCCACGTCAGACAACTACTCTAGCAAATATAAAACAGACCTGTAAAAAGGCTGGTCATATATAAAAGTTAAATACTATTTTCACATTAGAATATTTGCTGTTTCAAAGAGATGAACCGTAAGTAAATGAAAATCAAATTACCACTTATGCAAAAGCTTTATCTGGAATGTAGTTTTGACCAACAAGCAGTTAAGAAAGAGACTGTAATTACTCAAAAGCTATGTGTGGCCAGATTTTATAACAAAAGAGATACAAATCATTCATAATCATGAAAAGCTTTAACCTCCTGACTCCTACAAACGGAGTAAACGACTGGAATTTCAAAGAAAATGAGGTTAGCTTCTTTTCTTCTTTTTAAACAGATGTCAACTGCAAGACCAGGCACTAGGAAAAAATGTTACTTGGATTCTTTAACAAAGTTTTTACCAAATTTGTAATAAGTGGCAGTGTAAAATTCTCAAGTCATTTTAAAGCTAACAAATTAAAGGCACACAGTATTTTAACAGGTGTTCATATAACAGGAAATGAGCAAAGAGGTAAAGTTCTTAACAGTGTAGTAAGTTATATATGCAAAACATCTGGTACGAGAGTAGCCAGAGTTTAATTCAGCCCTTAGTTATCATCTAGTTCCTGTAAGACTATATCAGCATGAGAACTGGACAGTCAAAGCTGTGCCCTGAAATTTTGTGAGACTGACTCAGTCAACTGAGGAATTTCTGGAATGACAAAAATTAATTCCAAGAATTTGAGAAAGTTCACGTGGACTCAATGGAAAGGCAAACGGAGGGATTTGCAGTACAAGGATTTTGTTTTTTGAATATTAAATGCTTCCAGAGAGTAGTTTCAAAACTGAGAAGACGTTAAGTCAAGAAGTCTGAAAATTAAGTGACAGCACACAATTTCTGCATATAAATGGCTAGTATATGTCATAAGGATGCATTTGTAGCTCAGAAGAAGTTAGCGTCAGCTTCCAAATTATGTTCGTAGATAGTTATAAATCCAGAACTGAAATATTTTAGTTATAGAAATATTAGTCACGGGAGTGCAAAAGGAGTCCCTGCAGAGGAGTATTCCCTTTTAACAGGTACAAATAAGGAAACACCTGCAAAGACTTGTTACTTCAAGGAGACAGACCTGCTATTCTTTGCACAAACTTTGCACAAGAGGGATACTGCAGGAGACAGATGTAAATACAGTGCATTTTTTAGATGTAAGTATTCATGTCTGCTTCCAGTATTATCAGGATGGTACATAAATACTTATTTTCAGAGGTTTTCTTAATGGAAGAAGCCCAGTTTCTCACGCAGCCATTCTTCAGTTAGGTCTTCTGTATTTCTTATTTCAAATACCTAAACAAAATTGCATCGTGTAAATTCTTGAGGTGATGGTACTTGAAAGGGATAAGCATATAACGCAATCAGTGTGTTGCCACACAAGTTGTTTGAGCCATAATAAACCAGGAACCAACCTGCAGTTTTCACGTGCTTTCTTGAAAGGCTCAGTTAACGTTCTAAAGTAACATCAGTGGAAAATACTCAAGACTAAGTGGCAAGGACTATTACTAACTTGTACAATTCCTTAATTCCTATTTCTAGACTTCATTCTTTAAAAATATGTAAGAACAGCACATGTACTATATTTTAAAGTTATTCTGAAATGGCACCATCTCATATGCATTATCTCAGCAAGAAGACAGTCTGTTTGAAGAATACAAATTAATTTAACCTCTGGGCTGAATTAAGCTCAAAGTTCAGGAAATTTCTCAGCCCATGACACAGTTATTCCTCCTCTGAAATGAAATAAATCCACAGTATCCAGTAGCATACTGTTTTCCCTGTAAGAAGCCTGAGATACCTCAGAATAAAAACTTGAAAAAACACAACCAAACAAAACCCACCAACCCAAAGCTTTGTAGAAGTCTTAAACAAACCTTGAAGCAGAAAATAAAGACACCAATATACTCTTTACATTCCGTATGGGCAAGCAATGTTTTGGGTTTGTTTGGAGTTTTTTTTGTTTGGTTGTTTGTGGGGTTTTTGTTGTTGTTAATGTGCTTGAAGAAAGGCTCAGTTAATCCTGTATCACTAACTGGAGTCTTTGAGATGCCCACAAATGGATCATCTTTTCAGAAGGGTCAGGTAAGTAAATTTACAAATCCACAGGCTTTCAAACATGCCTTCTTCTAGGCAATGAAAACAAGAAAAATATTTTCACTGGAAACTGGTGTTACTATAATGACAACACTGAAAATAAAGCTCTGTCAGCACTAAATCAGTTATCTGCCCTTCTAAGGGTATGGAGCAGAGTGCTACAAAAAGCACACAGGCCAAAACAATGCATGGGATTTTTTTAAGACTCACAAAACAATCTTCCAGTGAACCTGCTGTTTGGAAAGAACAACTTATTTAGTCCTGTCCTCATCCACTTCACCATTTTAAACTTCTTCAGAAAACAATTCAAGTTTTGTATCTTTTCTTCCTCATTCCCCACCTCTGCTGGAATGGGCTCTGGACACTGTTTCTTGTATTCAGACAGTGATTCACTATTAGCAACTAATACTGATTGTTTTAAGTAAAAGATGAGGCCAAAAAAAACCCGCAAAACTTGGTGCTAAAAGAACAGCTTAACAGAAGATAATATGCAAGCCACTGAAAAAATAAGAGGGCTCAGTTGAGTCATAATGCAGAAATCACAGCAGGAGGAAGTCACAGCATGAGCTAAAATGAAACATGGCTCAGCGAGTGGGGAGAACGAAGCACATTTGAAGAACAAGTAAGCAACCTGGAAACAGATTGTCTTCTCCAGCTTCAGAAGGAAGATCACGGATCTCTCTATCCACTCCTAGGCTTTCATTCAAAAGCCTTTCCGACTAAATTTCTCTCCAATAGAACTAGTGCCCAGGCTTCCACCTTCTTCTCATCAACTCTTCTTTCTCACTCACTGAAAACTTCCTCCTGAACGAATTCTTCCTTCCTATCAAAGATGGTAACGTTCTCAGACCTCTACGGTGCAGCTTCAACAAAGTTAAAAAAAAGATTGATTGGGGCTGTACTGATTGCTTCCCTTCCATTTAGCCCTGTCACCTCGACCTCTAACTTAAAACTGAGAGGTCCTTTCTCAAAGGGTAGAGCTAAAAGAGGGAGAAGTTTACAGTTTTCTTATTGGCCCAATATACATTTTTACTGGGATGTTAAAAGTACTTAGTCAGGATAAGGAAGATCAAAAGGGAACGGTGCTGTTGGGGAATGCTGAAGTCACTTCATATTGTATGAAAACCCTGAAGTGGCCACTCTATTTAGCTTTACTGGCTGAAATGAAAACTTTCAGAAATCTAGGTGCCAATTAAGCAGAGTTTTCAAAGATCTTCAAAATTACAATTAGCTGTGGCTTTTTTTTGTTTTGTTATTGTTTTTGGTTTGGGGGTTTTGGTTGGTTGGTTTTTTTAATATATATACACCTAGGCCCAGTGAAAGCAGTGATTTATTCTGGTCTCAATACTGGAGGAGGCAAACACAGGAAGATTTAGAATTGTTCAGCACTTGGCACATGCGTTATTTATTCTGAAGGCTATGTTCTGCAAACACTCAACCCATAAACCATACAGCAAAACTAGTCCATGCCACACCACGACTTCCATCTATTCTTCTCATCAATAAATTCATTCGCCAAAGTAAAGACATCTGCCCCACTGATGGATATTTTAGTTTTAGAGAACACTGTTCTTCCTGTACCCTAAAACTCCACAAATCCTCACATGTCACTCTCTTCAGTCTCAAAATGCCCTTCTTGCAGTAGGTTCAAGCAAGACACAAAACAGCTTCTGCAACCTGCATTTAAGGGGGAGACAGTTATTTTAGCTGTTCAACTATACCTTAGTGAGTTCAGCTGTCTGTACAAGCTTATTCTTGCTTCCAGCATACATCATCTGCTGTTCAGGCTTACATCCTGTAGTTGTGTGGGGAAAAAAAATATATATATATATATATATATAAAAAGAGGTTGTCTAATTATTTTGACTGCAACACTTCAAAAATAAGATTTTATTTTTTAAAATAATCCAAACTGAAAGCCAAAGTCTCCATTCAGATAAGTGACCTATTTCTTTACACACACTGTCATCCTTGCTCTTCCTTTCCTAGCTGGTACTTGAAAAACATTTCCAGAAGTAATAGTTATGCAGGTTGAACTGGTGGTCTCAACATGCACCTCTATTTCTGCTTAGAGTTACCATCAAATACTGCAGCAGGCAAACTTGAATCACAACAGCCAAACAAGCAGCACCTCCCGCCACTACAGCACTGTGCTGATTACACTACATTCAATTCTTCACCCTCTTCCTGTTTCTGGAAGATTCTCATGGTTTTGATAGTTAAACTTATACAGATCTTTATAGTTTATGCCTTCGAGCTGGAGTTAAACTGAGAACAAACCAAGTCAGTTTGAATTTGTTGCTCTTTCTCCTAATCTCTCCCCAAATTCCCCAACTTAACTGGCAGCTCAAAATGACTCCCCTCTCACCCCCAACACAGAGCCAGTGCAGTCACAGCTGTAGGTAACTGCTGTTTAAAGTCCAAGGTAATGGTTCATATCTGACTCCAGTATCAGTCTAACCACTATCTTATGTTTGCAGAAATTTTTTTGAAACACAAAACCTCAAGAAAATGGCTTTTCTTTAGTATTTGCTTGTTCAGAAGTTTCTAGATAGGAGTGTATAATACTTCTAAACCTTGCCATCCATAAAGAGTATTGTGTAAGCTCTCTTTTCCTATGAAGCACTACAAGTCTGCCTGCTTTGCTACTTCTAGGTCTCCCAGAAAGTTTCTTGCTCTTCTAACTCACAAAATATCTGTCCTTCTGAAGAGAAGTAACACCCAGAACATTCAAATATGCTCAGGTAACTGCAGAAGAATATGCTCACTAGTTGCTAAACTCTTTACCTACCTAGTTATTCTAGTTCTGAGTAATGAAGGGTAAAACAATGCAATCAGTTTATCTTCTTCTAAGAGATAACAAGGATAATCCAGTAATACCAGCAAGCTTCCCTATTATGATTCAGAACACAGATGGAAGCCACAGGAGCAATTCAGCTCTGTAAGAGCAAATCAAGTCACAGGTTATTTGGCTTCTATTAAAATCACCAAGTTTTCTGCACAGGTAAGTTTATGTTTAGAGCTAATGTGATGCAAGCAGAGGAACCTACTGTTCTGTATAAATTTGGGACAATCTAAGACTACACTCCTCTTTGACTACAGCCTGCCCACCCAGCACTTTCACCTGCCCAGATGTGGGTTCCAGAGCCCTCTTTTCCTCCTTTTTCACCCCTAGTTGTGGCAATCCTTTAGACCTTCACATCACAGCACTGTTTGGGAGCACACTCAGTTGCTGCCCATTGCATACAGGCCCCCCGGAAAACCCTCCTCTCAAATCCCATCCTAACCCTTTTACAAAGACCTGTTTCTTTCACAGGTAGACACAGGTTCCATGCGTTTCTGAGGAACTTCTTCCCAGCCAGTCGCTAACATCTGAACAGCAAGATGGACAGAGATGAACAGAAACCCTCAGGAACAGAGGTGGTACCTTCCGGCCCTCTTCTCACCCATTTCCTGAGCCTTGTCTGGTGATATTTTGAGGATTCCCCAAGATTTGAGGAAAGGGTGACAGGATGGAGTTAATATACTAGAGATTCCCCTCTGCCAAAGAAACTCTCCAGATGCCATAGCCTTATAGTGCCTCGCTTCCAGCATTGGCATCAGCAAATCCAGCCTTAAGTATCTGAACCATTATTTAAGCGTTAAGCATTCATCTTCCATAGCAAAGAATATACCCATATGTACAGCACACAATAGCTATAAGTGTTCACTCACCAACTGGACTGGAGAAGATAAAGCACAAGGGATAAGAAACTCTTCCATCATCATGTTGATACTTGTAACTATACACAATAAATGTTTTTTCTGAGGTTAAAGAAACTAAGAAATCATCAATTTTATTAGGATATAATCCTCAGTTATCAGAGCTTGATGAAGGCACAAATAAGTCTTGTGTTCTAGGAGATGCTTTAAATTTGGTAGGGAGTCTCACTGTTCTCCTGTTTTCACTTCCATATTTGACTTTAAGAACTGATGCTGCCTTTACCAACCTTTACCAGAGCTGGGTGACAGGGCTGTCTTATTGTTTCACATCAGAGAGTTAAAAAAAAAAAAAAATCACCCTTCCTCACAAATATTCCTTTACCAGCTCTGTAAAAAGACTTCCCACACCCACCAAATTCTTTGCAGACTAAGCACTTCATTGTTTCAGGTATTTTGCTGAATTTTAACTCAAGTTTTTGCTAGGACTCCTGCTTTGTAGCCTCCTACTGCACTATGGTCATGAAAAGAAAGATTCAGAATGGCATGTGGAATAGTGCCAGCCAGCTTTTGAGGATAATGGAGGCAGATATTTTCTTCACTTTCTTCACTTCTTACATTAACTTCTACATAACTTAAGCACCCCTCTTATTTCATCTAGCTAAAGAATAATTTACTTGCCTCTTTTTTTTTTTTCTTTTAAATACAGGGATTCTTCCCTAGACCACATGCCTACAGCACACCCAGAATCCATAACTGCAGCAAAATAGCAAAGGCCACGTGCTGACAAAGTACCAAAACGGATCCTAAGTTACACAGGCACTTTTCTAAATTTAGAAGTAGCCACATACAAAACTGGTACATTTTACTCACTTCTTTACATTAACAGCAGCATGGTTTCGTTTACTTCCCCAAACTTTATCTAGTCTAGAAGAAAATAAAATCTTGGGAAAAGCTTAAGTGTTTCAGTCATCGTTTCAACAAGTGGGACAACTGTTTGGTGTGTCACAAGAGCTGACCCCCATGTTATCTCACAAATAAAGTATCGGTAAAGTCACACTACAGGCAAATATTGGCCTAAAAAGGTGAAGTCCAACTCTGAACATTTTGAACAGCTTCCAGGAGTGAGTAAGACCAAATGCCAGCAGCATTAGAAGGATATCGAGGTTGTCTCTCAGGCAGCTCATCTTTTAGCTCATCGGGAGAAATACCCTGGTAACATTAAACACAAGCAATATTTGAACAAATGACCTTGCACTTGAAGGTATACTATGAAGGCCAAAGCAGAATAATAGAACAGTGAGATAGCTGTACATCAGATGTACATCTACAGTTGTACTGATAATGATCACTCACTCAAATTACTAGATCAGTTTAGGAAAGCAGTTTGTGTGCTAATAGATTCCTATGACTAAACATAGAATTAATGCTAGCATGAATAATCATCCCTATTTTAGGCATAATGAGTTTAGACAACACTTTTGGCTCTAGTTGGACATGCTGGCAGCTACTATGCTTTTCTAACTCCAGTGCTAAACAGAAGTAAGCAAGCACACACCAAAAAGTATCTGTTAAAATCAGCTACATAAATGGTGCTTTTGAAAAACTCGGTCCTTCCTCCTTGAGCAAGCAAAAAAGAGTTCCCATTCTATCTAAATCTTACATTAACTTCTACATTCTAGGAGTAAGAGCTACGGTTAATGCTCAAATCCCTGGGAAGGATTTAATTTTGCCGTATGTACCATTAAGAAACACTACATGCTGGGCTGACCTTATTATGCCACCTATCAAATTTAGAGTCTGCAGAGGATTAGCAAACCCAGCTTCTAATTGATGGCAGATCAGCTCAGAGTCAAATATGCAGATCTATAGGGAAACACAGCAGAAACCTCTTCAAAAAGCCAGCAGGTGCCAAAGATGCTTTTTACCTAGTTGTATCATAACAGCTTTAAAATAACTTTTTTGTGCAACTAATTAGTCAACTCAATTGCTTCTGCATAGCTCCACTATTAATAGTGCTGTGCATTACATGCAGAGTGACCATGCATTTAAATAAGCTCATGACCCAAATTAGATTAAGAGTTTGATAACAATTTGAAACTAAGGCAGTACCTTAGAGACAACAATACATTGCAGGCTGAAGATACTCTTATTTACAATTCATTTAACAAACCTCATGCTCCTCATCCAGCACCACCAACTGCTTATCCTTGTCGATTTTCACTATAAATCAAAAGAAAACACAGGTCAATGTTTTTCCAATTGATTTACACAACGCATGCACAAAGCTTTTTAACATTCCCCCATAACTGTATTCCTTGTGCTTCCATTCTGCTTCTTCAGTCTGTCCTGACTTCCTAAAAATCACTGATGGCAAGAGAAGTGCACAAACTCAGCGCTGTTCATCGCAGTGCACTCCTCTCAAATTTCAGACAGAAACTGCAAACTCCCCTACTCAGAGCCTACAAAATTTACAAACTCAAAATGACTGTGACTTAACATTTTTTTTACTATCATTTTACAACCAGTGGTAGACTCTGAGATACAATTAAGTATAAATACACTAAGAGCAGGTGCAGTCTTGTATCATAAGAACAGTGTTGCTTTACTGTTCAAATTACAGGCAGAATTGGAAGTACTGAAGTTCATACAAGAAACAGCCTCTTGGCTCACATTTACCTGGTACAACAGCAACATTACATGAGAAGGAAAAGAGGAGATTGAGTTTTCTGCAAGACCTTGCAATTTTTGTCAGACATGCTTTTAACTTACTTATAATGGCAGCATTGTTGGTTTCTTTACGAAACCGGAATTTTCTCAGTTTCTCCACCAGGTCTTCAGCAACATCACAAACCACCAGAGATTCACTCTACAAAAAGGAAATGACAGAGGGGAGGGAAAGGTAAATCTTTCTAGTAAACCAGAAAAAAACTCCCCATGTCATGAATATGTTTGCATAAACCCTGCTTTAGTGGTTTAGTGGAACTACATGCAGCTTGTTCAGTTTCAAAACATCAAACCAGAAAAACCATGGATGAAAGCAGTTTTTAAAAACACAGTAAGAGAACAGTTATCTGTTTTAATATCCCTCCTCAAACCACACAGTTAACTAGAAGTATTTTATTAGCTATTCCTGAAGTGGGATTATTCTCACAGCTCTTAAAAGCAAACAATTTTTACAGTTCACTTGCAAAGACAAGTCTTGAAATAAGGAAGCCCCTTAATGTGGCAGTAAACTGGCTGAAGAAATTTAAGTATATAAAATAACAGGAGCTACTATTAACATTTCAGAAGCACACAGACAGTAATTAAGGGTCACTCCTTATTTTTACCTGCAAAAACACTAACTGAACTTTTGAGATTTTCATACACAGAGAGCTTTTAATACATTTTAATCAAAAAGCATTCATACTTCCCCCATGTGCTTATACGTTACTAACTCCAAGTTTTCAGAATAAGCGTCCAGATAAGATATTAGTCATCATACTGAAGATAGGGAAGGAAATGATTATTTCACAAGCAAGTTATCTTTCATTAAACATGCAATTTTTAAACTGTACCAAGCCAACCACTATCATTTCCTGAGCAACATCTTATACACACAGCCTCTATGGCCACAGTTAAGAGATGTATGCCAGCTAGAAAAGGAAAAGTAATTTAACATCTCCAGCTCATTTGTATTGTATTTGTAAATTCCTAAGGCATCAAGGCTTTTGTGTCAAAACAACTGTTTCAAGACTTCCTCAATAAAACTGCTCAAATTAAAAAAAAAAAAAGTTGCAAGATTACCTATCACAAGCTCTACTAAAGAGCTGTATCATTCAGATAAATCACTGTATACAAATCAGAAGAAAGTTACTTTTTAAGCTTGGAGTTCTGTCTCTTCACATTCAACACTGGCTTGTGAGATTTTCCTCAGAAAGCAGAGAAGCATCTCTCCTTCTCCACTTCCAAATTCACCTTGCAAATATCCTATGCTCATTGTTACTCCTAAAGAGACTTCCACCTTGACCAAATTCTGGCACAAACTCTTGTGCTTCTGCTTCCTTTCAACAACTGGAGAGGAAACCGGGCTCTGCTGTGACAGGACAGGTCAGGCACCATGTGTGCAGATTCGTTAATTTGTTTGTTTACCCTGAACTTTAAAGATTTTTCTTGGCTCCCTCTGATCCAAAAAATCATTAATATCCACTCTCGCTATTTCAGGAGGTCTCAACAGACAAACAAGAAAACAAATCAACCAAAAACCACACACCAGAATTCAAAGTTGAAGTTATACTCTGTATGAAATGCCCTTTTCTGAAGCATTACTCACAGTCTTTTGGGCTCAGCAGTTTCCTTACACCACCCTGCAGACACTGCTGTGTAAGCAGGGCTCTTGCTTATACCTTTACAGCCACACAAACATAAATCCCTAAGAAAAGTTGAAGGCTGTGCCTGCAAAACGGTGACAGCAGATTCAGATCATCTACCGGGGCTAAGTTGGCTCACCAGTGCCTGGTTTAATAGAAACTGAAGCAAATCAAGAGACAGAAGGGCTGCACAGACAGCAGGCACACCTGCCAAGCAGCGCAGCAGGGGGTTTGCCGTGGGTGCCCCTCAGCCACCACTCACACCGCTATTACACCACAGGATTTTCAGAAGCCCCGTAGCCGGCAGCCGAGCAGCCGCTGGCAGGGCCGGTCACCGCAAACAGCTGCTGCTTCGCTCTCCCCCCGCAGCAAAACAACCCACAAGGTCCTTTTCCCGGCGGGGCAGCGAGTGAGCACAGCCCGACCTGGAAGAGCCGCTCACGGCGGCCCCTTCCCGGGCAGCAACCCCAGAGCAGGGGCTCGCCCTGAGGAGAACCGGTGCCCGCCGCTCCCTAAAGCACCTGCTCTCCCCTCACAACTTCCTCCCCCGGGGACACCGGCCTCACACCACCCCTCCCGCCTCAGCAGGGAACCCCCCAAGCCCGCAGAGGCGGCCGCGCTCCCCCCGGCCCGGCTCCCGGTTCCCCATTCCCCTCAGGCGGCGCCGGCTCCTCTCACCATCTTGCGCGCGCGCAACCGCCCAACCGCCGCCGCTCGCGCGCCACCAACGGAAACCACCGCCGGCTCCTCGCTGGGCTGCGCACCCCACTGCGCCTGCGCGGCGGAGACCCCGCCTCCCCCCCCTCTGGCCAATCAGCACTGCTATCCCAGCCGGGAGGGGCAGCGTCACCCGCCTTACGGGTAGCGGGAAGGTTCAAGCATCGGCGGGGAGCGGCCCGTTGCCGGGCGTGGTCCCGATGCCGCGGCGCCTCCGGCGAGGGAGAGAAAGGGCGCATCGCACCCCGCCATGCTGTGCCCCGCCCCGTTGCCATGGAGCCGCGGCCCCGCCCTCCCGCGGAGTCGTGGCAACGGGGCGGGGGCCGCGTGCAGGGGCCTCTGCTGCTCAAATTGGGCGGGGCCGCGTGCAAGGGGCGGTGGGGGTTTCCTCACGTAGGGTCCGTGAAGCGTGGGGCTGCTCATGCGGGCGCGGAGAAACCGTCTCCGAACCGAGGGATTGTGTTTGTTAGCGCTTAATGTCGCTTGAGGGTGACAATACTTAAATCTCGATTCGCGGAGGATCCTCATGATGCGGATGGTGGGCAGGGATATCAGCCCTTTGGGGGCTGACCACCGTCAGACGAGGCCGTTAAGGCCTGTTAGTAATGTCGCATCCTTTGCTAAAACACCAGAGAATGCATGCAGAAAAATGACTCTTAAAAAAGCTTCAGCTGGAATTTCTGTCTCAATAAAGATGAGAAAATTCAAGCATGAGACAAATCGGTAACTTCTGCTGCTCGTGGTACTTGTTGATTATACAAGTTGAGCGTAATTCTGGAAGCGCAGCAGGATCCGGAGTTCACAAATACAAGCAGTGAGTGTGGAGCAGCCGCTTCTCTCCCATAATAGGCTGTTGGTGGAGGTCTGCCCTGGTGCTAAGGAAATATCTGGCCTTTTTTGTGCTGCTGAGGATTTAAGCTGCTGTAACGGAAAAGAAAACGCTTTCTCGGCCATCCTGTAACAGTGAGAATTGGAAAAAATAATCTCTTTGCTTGCTCGGAGAGAATGAAACTATACTTCGCATCTCAGATATGACTTCTTGCAGATTATATTAACAACTTAGATGCCAGATCTATTAACATAAAATCGCAGATTTTTGGCGAGAGCTTCAGTAAACACCATAGAAGCACAGGATTGCCGAGCAGCTGTTGAAGCATCACTTAATCTCCGTATGCTCTTAAATGCACCTATTTCAGTATTGCGTACGTAGTTTGTTTATTCATTTTGTTATGCAAAACCTATTCGTGTTTCGGAGCAGAAGTCACAGGAGGAGGTTCGCAGCACCCCTTACTTACTCCAGCTCAATTTTCCAAGCGCCACAGATAACGCACAGAAACGTTTGAAGGCGGGTTGTGCAGAATGGGCACGTACGCGGGTTTTTTTTAATTATTTAAATGCTTTGTGCAAACCCAGGCGGCTGCGGAAGCCTCGCGCCAACGCTCGGGCCCTGGCCCCGCCTCCGGCTCCGCCCATCTCCGGGCAAGCTGAGGGCAGTGGCTTCGCTCGGCTGCCGCGCATGCGCGGGGCTGCGGGCCGAGGCCGGCGGCGCGGCCTGGGCCTGGCGGTTCCTCCGCTGTGGGCCGGTCGGCCGGCCGGCCCCATGGCTGAAGTGTTCCTCGTCATGCTCTACGAGGACTTACCGCTCTTCTGCATCACCGTGGTATTCATCTGCTTCGTCGTTACCAGCGGCCTGGTGCTGGGCTGGTGAGTGCAGTGGGGGCAGCGTGTGGAGACCACATCGGCCCAGTGGGGCTAGTGTTGTTCGTGGAGGCCGGTTTGGGGTGATGGGCCCCGGCTGCGGAGGTCTGGCCGTGTAGTGAGGTGACACGGTGTAGGCGGGCGGTAATGAGAGCTGGCACCCCTTGAGGTGTGAGCTCTGGGGGTGTGGGGTGGCCCTGGGGTGGAACAGTGCCAGAGATGGGGGGTTGAGGGTGTGGGGCCTGGCAGTGGTTGGAAAATTGGGGTTGTGTTGAAGAAAGGAAGATGAGGAGAGCCAGCACTGACCATAGGGGCTGCTCTTGTAGGAGAAGGGGAGGATAGTGAGGCTGTATCTGGAGTACTGCATCCAGTTCTGGGCTCTCCAGTTTAAGAAGGACAAGGAATTACTCAAGAGAGTCCATGGGAGGGACACAAAGATGCTGAAGGGTCTGGAGCATCTTTGCGATGAGGAGACACTGAGAGAGCTGGGGCTGTTCAGCTGGAGAGAGAAGCTGAGAGGGGATCTCAGCAATGTTTATAAATATCTCCAGGGTGGGTGTCAGAGGATGGACCAGACTCTGTTCAGTGGTGCCCAAGGCCAGGGTGAGGGACAATGGGCACAGACTGAAACACAGGAGGTTCCATCTAAACACGAGAAATGTATTTACTGTGAGGTGCCAGAGCCTGGTCCACGCTGCCCAGAGAGGTTGTGGAGTCTCCTTCTCTGAGACATTCAAACCCGCCTGGACCGACTGTGTGATCTGCTCTGGTGACCCTGCATTAGCAGGGGGGTTGGACTGGGGGATCTCCAGAGGTCCCTTCCAACCCCAACAATTTAGTGATTCTGTGATGAAAGCTGTGGAGAAAACAGGGTGGCCGAGAGAAGACCTGACCCTGAGTGAGGAGGTGGGGATCAGGGCGTGCTGCTTGAATGGAAAAGTTTGGCACTGTTGGAGATGGATATCTCAGGTCCTGGTGGTAGTTCAAATGAGCAGATATAGAGTAAAGTGCCTCGTGTTAGGCCGAGTGGCAGCTAAATCTGCCAAGCTTTAAGGCAGGGTTGTTACTGAGGTGTGAGACTACCCAGGACCGCTGATGGGGCACCAGGCTGTTCCACTGCTGAAGCTCAGAGAAGGGGGTATTTGAGGCGAACGGAACAGGGCGCTGGGACTGGGATGGGGAGAACCCTTAAAGAGCTGATCTGCTGAAGTGTCTAGAGGGGTGATGAGTGGCAGATCCTCTCCTACTCGTGTTTGAGAGGATTCAGCAAAGATATTACTGTTGCCTTTTTCAGAAACAGATCCCTGAATGTCTGTCTGTAGCACTGTTCTGTTTGTTTTCCTGCTAACTCAGGAGTGTCTGTAAATGTAAATACTGATACTTGCAAAGTGAAGGGCATTGATTAGCAATCAAAATATTTTATGTAGGAATTGTGGATACACCACACTTCTGGAGAGAGTAAAATGGAGTTATTGTATTTCCTCCCATTGGCTTAACATTAATATCTGTAGTGCTGTGCTTCAATGTGTTCCTTCCTTTGCCTCTGTTTGAATTACAGATGTTTTAGCTGTAGCTGTTTGTTCTCTTGGCAGCTTATAAATACTCTGCCTGACTTTTCCTTTAGTGCAAAGTCTTTCCCTTGTTTACATCACTTTGTTAGCTGCCACCAGCTCAAACATATGCTGTCTATTGCTTTTGGTGTGAATGAACGTATCTTTTGATCTTCCAGATATGCTTTGTGGAAACCTTTTTTTTTCTTGTTTTGCGTTGCCTCCCCTAGTGCTGGGTAGGTGGTAGTGAAGGCAAGACTGCTTTTTGTTTGTTATCTGACTGCTGGATGAAGCTCCACCTCATCATTTACCTGGAGAGAAAGGTGGTAGAAATCCTTTTCATCATTCTCTCTGTCCCAATGCACACTGGTGGTATTATATTGTCATTCACTTCTCTCCACTTTTCCTTTTTTGCTTTATCAGTTCTTTAAAGATACTATCTTTACAAAAAGTATACTGGATCATGATTCAAATAAATCTTCTGCATTTATATCCCAAACCAGTGATCCTTTATCAATTTAATCTTTATTTACCTACTTATAATCAACACTTTGCAATCCCCTGCTGCAAAATGTCTGAAATAGGTGTGCCAGAAAATCCTTACATCTTCACACATGTCCATTGATGCTTTTTGGGCTACAGGGTGTGCAGAGGACCATCCAGATGGATTTGTATTTCAGGAACAGTGATTGTAGGTGCATCTGCACTAGACATTATTGCAGTTTATGTAAATAGATACAAACTGTCTTCGCACCAGTTTGTTAAGGAACTGTTAGTCAAGTCGATGCAGTAGCCAGGGGCTCGGCACATACAAGTAGGTGGCAGCTGCTCAGACATATTTGCTGTAGCTGTGTGACCAAGAGCCTCCAAGCAATTTCAGTGTGTCTGCAGCTGCAGTTACAGTCTAAGTGCTCTTGAACTTGCTGGTGAAAACAACTTGATCCTTATTTGCTACACAGAGTACTATAAATGCATATGGTGTCACATAAGTACACAATACTTGATATATTGCTGTAATGACATTTTGTTTCCCCCATCATTTTTGGCGTCAATTGTCAGCTTGTTTTATGGGTGCGTTCGTGGTGGTGTCAGTCAGCCTGAAAAACACCAACTGCTTAGGAATCTTAATGTTTGCATTTGCAAAATCATGCACTGATTTGCCGAGCGTCTGTTTTTATGGCCAGCCCTGGATCCCTGTGGCTCTGCTCAGAGTCACAGTAGGTTCCTGCACAGGCAGCTTTGTAGAGCCAGCCCACTAGAAGCTATGGGGATGAGGTTGAAGGGGAATTTAGATTAGCTCAGTATGGTCTTCTGTACCGCCTTTTTAGCTTAACACTCATATTAGGAGGAGCTGCAGGTTCGGTACCTGTTTGAGGTCCAGACGGCTCTTTGAAGAAATTTAACTCATTTAACAAAACCAGTGGAAACTCCTGTCTTTTCTAAATTGGCGTTGTTCTGAATAAAGTAATTTTCCCCTATACCAGCTAATGATCTGATAGAATGTTAGATCATGAAATACATCTGTATCTCTATTGATCATTCATATCCTGAATACTACATTAAAATTTACAGAGGCCATGTACCTTACTGTTGAACAGAAAGGCCTTTCTGCCTTCAGCTGCTGCTAAAACTGTCTTAGAGACCTTTTTCTGTGGCTGCTTTTCAGGATGATTATCCTGTTGCTTTCAGCCAGTGAGGAAAGTTTCCAAAGAACAGGGTTTTTACTTCAGAATCAGCCAGATGGTATAAAACAGGAGGCATCTCTCTGTGCATTTGGAGAGATTAGCTCCGCTCAGTTTTGGATACTGAGTAAGTGAAAGAGCTGCTGCACCTGGTTTCTTTGTAAGATGTTTAACTGGTGCAGCTCATTGCAGCCCCAGTGAAGTCAGCATGGCTGGTTTTACTTCCATCGGAGAGAGATTTGACCTTCCATGTGCGCAAAATAAGTATGGCTGAGCGCCCTATATTATATCATTGAAGAAATGCAAATGTTTCCATCCAAATCTAGCAAACCAAAGGAATTTATCAAAAATGAAGTAGTGAGTATAGAGTATTTTCCACCGGCTCAGTCTCTTTCCTCTTTGGTGTATCTGTGACACTCAGGCAAGGCAAGATGTTAAACAGTAAAGGCAAATATTTGTTAGACTCCCAGGAACAGGTTGTTCCTGTTGAGAATGGCTTTGAGAATTTTTTTTCCTGAGATGGTTTCCTCAAATTGAAAATCACTTTTGACTGATGTTTTTTCCCTGTTAGTCTCACAAAGGGCACCCCTGAATCAATAGGAGGGAGCCCAATGTCAGTAAAAGCTCCGCTTTTCTTCTTCGTTTGACACACAAGAGTTAGAAAAGATTTTAAAAGCAGGGAAAAGTAGCAGTTAAGCCACACAATTGCCTGTTTGGCTCAGAGCTGTATTGTACACGAAATTACTTTAGCAATTTTCAAACTGATTACATTGAAGTTGGTCGTGCCCTTTTCAGCTTGGGTTATTGATGTGAGACCCATCTTACCGTAACCGCCGGTATTTCAGTATAGTAAATGGAAAAAATTGATGCAGGGAAGAGCCAACGCTTCGTGCCGTTCCGAGTTTTCCAGCACCCAATATACTGATGGCTGCATAAACCCAAGTTCAAAGCCATTAAACAGGCCATTGCTTCAATAGTACAGGTGGCAGCGACAAAAGCACAAATTCAGGAAAGTACAGCCTGAGCTAATTAATAACTGTTTTCTAAAATGCGTTAACAAAAGACTCCCACAGCCTCTGCCTGTTGCTTTACTAATGAGACAGGATGGATTAATGCAGTTAAGAAAATCTCTTCAGTCTCCAGAGTAGTCTTCTGATTGCGTATCTGGGGCAGTTTCTCTAATCAGCTTTTGGTTATTGAAAGTTATTGCTATCACCTTAAAAAGTGAATTATTTTTAACCAAGTGTAAAAGGAAGTCTGTTGTGGAGCTTGTTTTCTAGATCCTGATCTTCTGTAGTGGTTCTTTGAAAAGCCTCGGGCAACATGAAAATCTTGGGGTTTTTGACTGATGTCAGAAATCATCCCAAAATATTTTTCATCACGTTATTTGATTTTTATTTTGATTGATAGGGTGTTTAAACTTTTAAACCTCAGATTTGTTACCCTTCTAGAGTCAGAAATCACTTGGGCTAGCATTCTAGTTTCAGCTTTGAACGGCTCTTAGAGACTCAGCCTTGATTTAGGGTCTTGATTATTTTGCATTTGGTTTCTGGCTCAAAGCAGAAGCTTTATGGCCCCTGATTTAATATCAGCATATTATTGTAATTGAGGTTCACGTGGAAAATAGGGATCTTAGTCTCTCATAAAAACATCTTGCTGGCTGTAGTTACAGCCAGAAATATCTTAGGGCTGAATGATTTACGCATAACGTCTTCCTTTTGAGCACCCAGGCCATTAAGGCTGTTCCATCTTTGCAAGCAGCGGGTTTTTTTGTTTGGTGGTTTTTGGTTTTGTTTTGTGGGTTGGTTTGGTTTTTGGGGTTGTTTTTTTTCATCCTGTGACTGGATGTGCAGAATGTCAATTAGGAAAAAGCTCTGGCAAACCATTTACCACTAGAGGGCATTGACCGTTTTATTCTCTTTTGGTTAATGAGATTTTTCTGTGTCCCTGTGAAGACTCCTACCTTCTGCCGCGGAAAGCTGGAGTCACATTGGCAGGCTGTACTACGTACGCATCCTAGCAGCATTCTGCAAAGCCAAGCTGTTGGTTGTGGTGCTTGCTATTGTATTTAGAGCTGAAGAAAAATTCAAATGTGTCAACACTAACACTTAACTCACTTGTTCTTTTTGTTTTATGTCTCCTAGTTTTGGGTTGGTCGTTCCTGTTATTCTCAGAAACTCAGAAGAAACAGAATCCAGCACAAGAGTATTGAAAAAGCGGATGAGACAAGTGAAGAATCCTTTTGGGTTAGAAATCACTCATCCTGCCACAGCTTCAGTAACAAGTCAGTGGATTTCAGATGTGCTTGTTTTTTGTCAGTTTGGTTTCCTGAACAGAGCACTTTTCTGTTTTCGTGCTCTCACCCTTTCATCAAAATTCCTCAGCAACATGCTTCCTCCCATCATTACAACAGAAATAATAATTTTTACACAGCTCATAAATGTGGTGCTTTTAAAAGTGAAATATTTGGATATTTAAGTGCAGATTAACTCTTATTAATGAAGCACCTCCTGCTATAACAGATTTTTAAGTAACATAAACATTTACAGATTACCAGCTGCTGTGGGCGTTTGAATTGTAGAATTCTATGGAATTCATTATAGAATGTATGCTACTCACGTAAATCTAAGTCCAGATTTCCAGCAGTGTTTGGAAGTGCAGTACTTAAAAAAAAAAAAAAAAAAACCTCCATATCTTTCTGTCTGTGCTTCAGTGAAAACTGAATTTAAATATCTGTTCACATCAGAGTTCAGGTAGTTCATTGAAATTACCTTGAAATCATCCACATAGGAAGTGGAAGTCATGCCCTTCTGCATCATTGGGGAGTAGTAAGCAAAGCTGAGCATCTTCCCCGCCTGCAGATGTGGAACCTTCCTGTGAATGAAAAAGGGGCTGCAGCAGTTTTCCTCATCAGGAGGGAAAAACGAAACAAACCAAACACAAACGCATAACAACTTTGTGTTCAGGTGACTTGGATTTTTTCCGAAGGTTTGAGCCCTTGAATTTGGGGGGATTTTTTGAGAGTTCTGCTCCTGTTTGTGCAATAAGTGTTTAGAAGTTAATGGCTTGAGTACCTTTTACAAAAGTATTTACTTGGGTATCTTTACAAAACCAATGGAGCACATAGATCCTCTGTATCCTCCCTCTACATGACCAAGAGACCAGAGAGGGTGTTGTAGGCCAGGGATACATTGGATACCATTATCTAAAGAGGGAATGGACTTTGGGCGAGGGGTTGTGCTCTTGGGTCTGCCACCAAGTGTGTAAAATGTTACCAGAAGTTAAAATTTACCTTTCATAAGATGCACATGCTACTCTTGTTAGCTTAATTAATCATTTTACCTCCTCGCACCTACTACCTAATCTCCATGGACTTTAATAAGCACTAAACCTAGTCTAAGCTCTTAGAAAATTAGATTATGATGACAAAAACCTGCGACACTGAAATTGTTTTCTGCCTGTTGCCCTTTAAGTACCTAAACTTAGCAGTTCCAGAGTTCATTACTCCAGTGAGTTAATGAAATCCTTATCTTCTTTCTACAAGAGGGTATAACACTGACACCCGATTGTCTGGAAGACTGTATTCTTACATGCTACTGGGGCTGCAGTGTTCAAAAACTCCACGAAGCGTTGCAGAAACACGTCTACTGCTTCAGAATAAAGACTCCTCAGGCATTAGAGGATGCTCTGTACAGCGAATACCTCTATCGACAACAGTACTTGTATCCTTTTTTTCAATTGTTGTGACAAAATATGCTAATTTGTTGGCACGGGGAATGTTGAGACTTGTGAACACTCGGCAGTTCTTGGCACAATGTATTTATGAACAAATATGATGAAAAACATTTCTTATGCAAACGTCACATTTGTCTACGGTTGCAGCGATGCTGATTGTTTTCCTTGACACATATAAAGCATTAAAAAAAATGACAAGGAAGAAAAATATTGTCAGTTACCAGAAGATGCTCAAGTTGTCGATTTTGGACCAGTGCCTAGATCTCGCTATCCCCTGGTAGCATTGTTGACGTTAGCTGATGAAGAAGATAGAGAAATATATGATATTGTAAGTAATATAAGAATATATTTTAGGGCCACTGTCTTTAAGATCTGAATGTTTCAGGAGACAGGCTTGGATAAAACAGCTTACTTTCCCTGTCCTCTGACTTTGGTCCCTAACTTTATCGCTGATCACTCCAGGAGAGCAAGGATAATTGTTATATAAAAACTATGTTTGCCATTCAAAAGATACTGACGATTTTCACAGAGCTCGTATCTGCAAAGATCTCTGTGGTAAGCCCTGTGCCCAGACAAACTCAGGTTTTCACAGGTTAGTAAGCTATTACTCTGATTTTTCTGGTCACATAGGCCTGTGGTGGAGCTCTTGGGCTGATACAATCTTTTGGGTTGCTCTTGGCAAAGCAGGAGGATTTTTTTTTTTTAGTGCCTGGCACAGATGTTTGAGCTGATTGCTGACTCGACTGTTAGGAACATAGAAATCACGTTCCTGCGCCAGCCCGAGGGTGTGTAACGCGGTACGTTATGTCTCACAGTAGCCAGCTCCAGGCCATTCACAGGAACGTGTGAAGGTCCTGCAGGAGACTGAGATGAGATGCGCAGCTCCACAAAAAGGTCTCCTCCTCATCTCTTACACATAAAGCAGCTTCAGCCTTCTAATGTACAGTTCTATATCCCTGCTATACTCTAAACTGACTCATTCTTTTCGGAACAATTTGGGACACACTTTTATCTCCCATCTTTTCATTTCATTGATAATCTGTTAGCACTAACTGCCTGAACGATAATACAAATGAGCTCAGAAGCAAATTGCCTAAATCCACCGAACGCTTTTCCATATGTTCATTTGGGAATTGTGCCTAAGAAATCTGTTCCCTTCCCAAGTGACGCCTGTTCTCGGTTTCTTGTCATTTCACCTTAGGACTGTCTTCCTCCCTCCTGTCCCCACTCGAGATTTGCAGCCCCCAGCTATTTCCCAGATTAGTACATGTAGGTATGTTTAGAGCTCAGATTAGTTTAATATAAAGAGACTATAAATGTCATATTTGAATGTGCTTGGCATTAATGTGGATGTGAATTTGTAACACCTCTCCTTTGTTATTTAACATAGAAGAAGGAGAGTGGGGGATGTATTTTTCCCCCAGTTTGGGAGAAAAGGAATGCAACTAGAATCTTAATAATCTGGCCAAAAGAGTAACTCCACCTGAACTCGTTGCCAGACAAATGTCAGAATTTCATCTGTTATTGTTGAAACAAACTTGTAAAATACAAATATAGTGTGGAAAGGGATCTTTGCCACCCTGGCCACTATGTTATTACTGCAAGGGATGGTGTGGATTCTTACAGCAGTGCATTGAGCTCCATCTTGATTTATTTTGTGTGTGTGTGTGTGCATCCATCACTACGGAAGGTGTTCCAGTATCTCTTTTTGGGGGGGTCTATTTTCATCCTAAGTGTATTTGCAGCCAGATGATAGCTGTTTGGTTTTGTGTCATAATTTAGGTCCAGAAAACTAGCATGACCATATATAAGAGTTACAGAAATTATTTGAAGACTGACGGGGATAAAGTGGAAGAAGACCCAGATCTTAGGCCTGTGTATAAATATAAAGATTGGGAGTAATTTGATTATGATGTGCAAGTATTTACAATGAGAGGAAATATCTGGTGCTCAAGGAGAAGGGATTCTGTAATCAAACAGCATCACATTTCTGTTAGATCATAGCAGAATATATTTCTATATATATTACTATGCTACAGGGCAGCGTCACAGAGGAGGCAATAGCTTGAAGATCGAGATACTTGTATTGGGAACTGGTCCCACTCCCAGTTAAAAAGTTGCGTACGTGTCTAAACAAACTGAATTGAGAACATGCGTTGTCATTGAGAAAGCACTTACAGTGGGATGACATAACACAAGTACCCTGAGAACTGTTAACTTTTAAGCTCTTGTTATCAAAACACAGAATCTGTCATTTTAATAGAGATTTAATGGCTTTCAGGTTCCAAATCAAAGCTGATAGTGGTGTGGGGAGGTTTGTGTGGTTTTTGGTTTGGTTTGGTTTGGCTTTTTATGCATTGCGATATAGAAAAAAAATACCTTAATGCCAAAGAACAGTAAATTCAGTTAGTATAAATACAAATGTATAGGTGCATATGTATTTAAACTCTGCATGTAATTAGCTATATTGTGGATTTTGAAGTGCAGGTTTGATTTGCCTTTTTTTTTTTTTTAAACAAACCAGCTTTTTTCTATATTTCATTTTTCTTTTGATATTGTACTTCTGGGAAGTACAATAATATTGAATTTCACTTTTTTTTTCCCCCCTGCTTTTTAGAGGCTATTATATCATTTGGGCAGGGCGAGGGGTATTAAGCGCAGCGTGCAAGCTTAGGATGCTTTTATTTTCAGAAAAGTGACTCTACAGTCAGCCCGTGGGGTCCTTTCGTAATCCTTTCCAGTGAAATCTGTCTTTTGCCTACTCGGTTTACAAGCTGATCAGTGCCACTTCTCGATGATTTTTGGAGTCTACAACCTGCGGTCTGTGTGTTTGAGAGGGAAATGAGAGAAAGCAGAGAAAACTTTGCCTTTTACATGTTCCCCTGTAATTCTGCACTTGGATTTCAGCTTGAGCATCATTCCATGTGTTGAGGACAGTCCAGGCTGCGGCTGCAGGCGTTGTATGGGATTTTAGTGCACGGAACTCCACTGAAATGGAGCAAAACCAGAACAGGTCTCCGTCTCCCTAGCCAGAATACCCAGCTCTCCTTAAACAGGGAGCATGACGCCTATGGTGTGGAATATTCTCATTGATCAGCATGGTGTCAGTCAAGGTCTGTCCCGTCCGTGGCCTCGCACCTGCAGATAGCGCAGAACGGCCTTGGCTCCCAGACAGCAGCGAAGATAACAGTGACTGTTCCCATTCTCTTTGTTCCAACTCAAAACCACTGGAAAGTTACTTGAAGAAAAACATTAATTCTGTCTCCTGGAGTGTTATCTTCTTGTTCTCAAACTAAATCCAAACAGCGACTGTGCTAGCTGCGAAAAAGAAAGGTTTCTAACTGCATGTGAAAATAATGAACTTGCTTTCGGTCAAACCAGCACAGGTGCCTTTTTAGGTTGGAGTGAGAGCAGAGTGGAGAACCAGGGCAGAAACCTGCAGCACCACAAAGTGTTGGTTTGTGCCACGTCCTGTTTTTACCTTGCCCAGTGTATTTTTTGGATCTGTGCTTGAAGTCAGCGTTGTTGAAGTCTTGATTGTCTAAAGAAAGAAGCAGGTCAGAGGTTGTAACAAAGTATGCAATTTCAAGCAAACTGTTCTAGAGGAATGATAAAACGGAAAGTTATTAAACATAGGTTGTTTTGTTTTGTAGATTTCAATGGTGGCTGTAATTCACATTCCTGATGAGAGCTACAGACTTTCCTGCAGAATATTATATCAGTATCTACTACTAGCTCAAGGTCAATACCATGATCTGAAGGTAAGCCGCATACTGAGTCTTGTTTCATTTGGGCAACAGTGTTAAGCTGAGTTTATGTAGGCTTTCAGGAGCCTGAATTAGTATAAGACTTTTATTGTCATCCAAAGAACTGGATAACAGCAAAAATTATTTTATCAGTTCAGTAGTTCCAGCCAAAGTTACTGTACAGAAATAATTTATATGATAATATTTAAGGTTTCCTGGAGAAATTACTTGATTCTAGTGTAGAGGCCTAGGTCCTGTCCATTTATTAAAGCAGTAGTAAGACATTAACTAGCTGTTGAATGCTTCTTTTCTACAGAACTGTTGTTACCTCCTTGCTAGTCTCTCAAACCAGCACTTTATCCTGTACTGCCCTTCAATAAGCTAGAAATTGGGCCAAATTAATTTGATTGACTCTATTAGCATTCATTCAGAAATAGATTTGTCCAAATAAATGTTTGTCCTGGCCATTTTTGCTGACATAGTTGATCCAGGTAAACTTCCCTGCTGATCCCCTTAAGTTCTCTTTTCATATACGGTTGCCGTTGTAAAAACACTGCTTAAACTGAACAGAAATAACTGTGCAGCTGCAGTTTGTGCAGTTGTGCAGTGTGTTCTTCATGGCTGTCTTGGAATGCATGGTCGTTTACTGGTTTTATTAAGAGATCACGCCTGGAAGAATTTGTGTTTCACATAAAATAAGAGAAAAAGACGAAGGGGATTGTAAGATGAGCAATAGCAGAATGGGGCGAGTGAAGTAGATCTGAGGGCTTGGTGGATACATTTTTGGTAGGAATGGGTAGAACCAACTGTCCAGGCAGAGAATGATACACCAGAAACAGAAACCTGAGCTGTTCAAAACCTGGGCAGTTCTATTAAAGTTAATGCGCGTACATTGATTTGATGACTTAGCCTCAACATTTTCCCAGTGTTCTATGTAATTTTATGCTTCTAAAATACATTTAACCAAAGGCCAGGCAGCTGTGGGGCCTCATGCAAAGAGTCAGTCTGGCACGATTTGAACCAGTGCAAACCAGTGAACCTGAGCCAGTGGAACTCACATCGCGTGCATGTGTTCAGGTACCTGGGGAGAGCTTCTTGACTTCTAAATGTTTGTGTATATGTGTATTTTAGCAGCTCTTCATGTCTGCAAATAATACTGCGCCCTCTTCAAGTGATGCACCCCCTGGCGAGAGAAGCACTGACAGAAGCTTGCTAGAAAAGGCCGGACTCGCTGAAGATGAACCAGAATTGCATGAAGAAACCAGTAAAGACTGCGTTGTTTGTCAGAATGGTGCAGTGAACTGGGTGCTCCTGCCCTGCAGACACACGTGCTTGTGTGACGGCTGCATTAAGTATTTTCAGCAGTGCCCAATGTGTAGGCAGTTTGTTCAAGAATCTTTTCCGCTTTGCAGTAAAAAGGAGCAAGATGAAGATGAATCAACCCATATCTTGCAAGATGTTCCTCCTGGAAGAGCTTTTTAATGGAGGGGGGAAAAGCGGGACTGGGTTGTATGCACCAAGATTAAATGTAGAAAACAAGCATTAACTTGTATGGTTTTGCTTTTTATTGTTAGGTAATTTTCAGCTTCCTTATTTGTCTTCACTCCATATGCTCGCAGGAACACTAAATTTATCCCTGCAATGTGGACACAAGAAGTGCGTAGGATATCTTTGAAGGATGTGATTTTATTTATAACTTCGTAGTAGTTTTTCATGGAGTACTATTGGAGGCTATTTTGATTACTAAGTTTAGTATATCTACTAAAAAAAGAATAAAACTTGCAAGTAAAGTTGCACACAGCTCACTCTATATTTATTGTATTTAAAGTACTAGAGCTATATATAATTTTAACTCGGTGTAATTTAGAAACATGGCACTTTACAGAATGTATCACATGAAGGAAAGTAAATATTCTTCGTTGTTAAACCCGTGTATATTTATTTTGTAGATGAAGGCTGGACTGTGGCAGGAGCTGGGAGTTGAAGGCGTTTGGGACAGTTTCTGGCTCTTTTGAAAGATTTGTGTGTGTGTGAGGGACCTCAGCCAGAGCCCATGAATGAGTGGAAAGATTTTTGTTGATTATTGTTGGCTTGAACTAAACGCTGCTGACACTTTCAAGCCTGAGCCTCTGCTATGGCATCTCGAGACACAGACTTTCAGGCTTGTTAGCAATGGCTGTAAGAACTTGTTATCCAAGCAAATGTTCATTAATTACTCTATAGAGCGGATACTTGAGCAGTTTTGTGGTGCTATTCTTCCATGAATAGCCTGCTTTGGGGAATTTCCAACTCTTTTTACTTGCATGGTCAGCTTGGATGCAAAGTTGACAGTTTACCTTTTATCAATAGTCCCAGAGAATTTACTTACTCAAAGAGAGAAGCTAAAGAATAGCAGAAAATAATTTATTTTCCCCTCCAATGGTGTATTGTCAAAAGCATTAAAAATAGCTGTTGAGAAGAGAAAGCGTTGTTTTGCTTCTTAAGAGAGCGCCTAATTCTCCTAAAGATAACGGGCTGGTTTTCACACCTGCTTGTATAAGACAAAAATACAAATGCTCGTTAGGACATGTAGAAAATGGGGAGTAGCTGCTTTCTGTCCTCCCTCTTGTTCCCTTGCAGCTTTGCCCCACATCCAATTTCAGGACAGCTGCTCGGTCTCGGGGACAGAAAGCCACGCTCTGAGCTGTTCAGCTGCGTTCTCCTGCAGCTCCTGCTGCCTTGCAAGGTGCACACAAGGTGCTGCACACCTCCCAACCAGAGAAGGATGCTTCCCCTACTCAAAGGTATTCCGTCTTCATCTTTCCATCACTCTTTTGTTTTTGTTTTCTCATGTCTGTGCTTCCAAACTCATGGCAATTGCCTCTGAGGAAAGGATTTAAGTGATGGTGGTGGAAAGAGTTGTAAAAACAGCTGGAGGTTGGGAATTAATGCACGTAGCCCCGGATTTCCAGCCAGTGATCAGTAGACTGTTTGTAAGACAATTTATCTGGTGTACGTCAAGGGACAACTCGGGAGTAAACTGCTGGCCAAATCAGCCTCTTGTTTGCACTGTATATCAAACGGGAATTAAATACCTGGTGTCTGTGGGACTGAGCAGTGCTTGTGGAGAACTATAGGAGACGTGGTTCTGTGTGGAAATGCTGCGATCCAGGGGGCTGAGAACAGCGAGAGGAGAGCAGAGAAGGATGTAATAGCAGAAGGAATGAGTGGTGGTGGCAGCAAGGCCATACCTCGGATAAGAACACAATGCAGATGTGGCACAACGACAGCGTGATCCAGCTCGAGCAGACCCAGAGCTGCCTGAAGCAAGAGAGAGTGTAAAGACTGTAAATATCAAATGGTGTCTTCATCACTTGGGAATGAATCACTGGAGCAGGATGAGAACTTGTCCTCTGTGTCACTACAGGCAGTCCTCACCGCTCCGCGTAGACACGTGTGTCTTGGCACTAGTGAGAATGTGAACGTGCAAGAATGAGCACAGAATGGTGAAATCAGTCTTAAAATTAGAAATTACCTTCCCTTTCTAGGTGGTTTCATGCTGGGTTTTGCTAGCTGGGTCGCAGGATACCTGTGGAGGTATTTGCTGAGTTCAGCCTCCCTGTCCGTGTCTCTAGCCTTGTTCTGCCGTTATGGGGGAGCAGCTAACGTGATGATGGTGGAACTAATTACTCTTCAGACATCTTTTCATGTGCCGCAGTTGTGAAATGGAGAGCTGCTGGGAGTTGTTCTAGGCCTCTGCGGGCTCTCAGAAAAAAAATAATACGAAGACTAAAGAGCCCAAGTCACGGCAATAGCTGTTTCCATACGAACAGCTTATATACATGGGATAGCGGCTGCCCAGCTCATTATTCCAGAGGAGTGGGTTGATGCTGCTCTGGTTCCAACCTGGAGCTGGGCACCGCTTGAGATTTAGTGGGGACTTGGTTTGTCCACGTAGATGATCAAAGAGGTGGTGTTTATTGCTTGACCACAGTAGTCCCCGACATTAAATCAATTAATTAAAATTTCCCAACAAGACAGCGTGATCCAAGCTTGTGAGCTTGTTTAGTCTCCAAGTGAAATGGTGTTCAAGTAAACCCCACAGAGAATTGCCTGGTCTGTCTCATCCTTCAACCGATCGATGCCAGTATTAAATAATCATGGCAAACAGGATGTAGTTGTGCTGAACTGCCAGGCCATGTATTTACCATTAAGTCTGTCCCAGCTTTTCATTTGTTTCGTGTTCTTTTAATAGCATTTTCCAGAGATGCTGAGTCGCTTTATCAGATCTAACAAGCTTCCTTGCTGGCCCAAATCAAAGACCTGACAGGGAATTATAAAAGGTACAGTAGCTGATTTATTACATTTGCCTTTCTTCTAAAAAGCCACCTCAAAATACAGAGCAGGTGAGAAGTAAAAGGAGCAGCTCTAAAGCTGCCTCATGTGTCCCTTGGTTGTCTTAAAACAGGGATTCAAGGCTCTAAGAGAGAAATAAAACCTTCCCGTGACCCACAAAACCACAGTATATTGTCAGAGGCCGTTCTGCTCTGTCGCCCTGTTGGAATAGATCTAATATACCGTTCCTCTTCCGCTCGTTCTAGATGATATTTATGGATTTGGTGACATCAAGGAACATATGCAGACTTCTGGCAACGAGACTTGCTTCTTGTCACCAGCATTGCGTTATTACAAATTTGTAATGATTTTTTGCTGCAGGAGAAAGGTGGGAGGTACCTGACCGCTTGGTTTGGTTCTTCAGCTGTAATTAGAGCTGAGGCTTTGGAATTAGTTGATCCAGCTAAGTGGTGTTACTTGGGTTACGAGGTTCTCAGGGACATGGATTAGTGCCAGGCTTGGGTTAACAGCTGGACTTGATCTTGAGGGTCTCTTCCAACCTAAATGATTCTATGACTTACTTGCTGACATCAGGCTTTAAACCTTAAGTATGGCAAAAGGAGTCAGGAATCGGGGTCTGAGTTTCTGCTGCTCGTTTGTGCGTTGCTTGGTTCCCCCGTGCCCTGAAGAAGCTCTTGGGAGGTCTCTGCCAGGGGCTGACGTGTGTCACAGGGAAGTCCCTGCAGTAACTGGCCACCCGTCACCATTTGCTCCATTGTCCTGCTATCCAGAATAAACAAGGCCTGGCCTCTGTCACTGCAGTGGATGTGCAGCCCCTGCAAAGGTTGTCCCTGGTGTCCTGTGTGTTTATAGCTAATGTAATTAATGCCAGGAATAGCTGAATTTTATCTGATACAGCAAAGTCCTCCTCTGAGCTAAGCCATTAGAAAGGCTTGGTATTGTCTTGCTGGAGAAAGGGCGAAGAGGAAAAGGATTAAGGTTATATTTCTGGATAACTTTATTATTACTATCATTTTAATGTTGTTTTGATATCATACAGTGGCCTCATAATGCAAATGCACACCTGAGCGCAGCTCTCAGGCCATAATGGAGCACTGGAGAGTCCTGTGTTTTGTAGGGTCCCCCAAAAGCAGGCAGAGCCCGCTCCCTGCCTTGCCACCGCTCTCCGAAGCAGTGTAGCCACCATCCCCTGGGGTGTTTGCTGAGCCGGTGGCACAGAGGGGCTTGCAAAGTCCCTGCTGAACAGCGCGGAGTCACTCAGGCGTCTCTAACATTGTTTCTGTATTGGTTTTACTGCCTCGTGTCCATGGACGATGTGGGTAGAGCGGTATGAGCTTGTAGCGCAGCGATGGTTATGCCTGTAAAAAAAGGGGCTTCGACTGGTTTGCTTCCATAAATTAGTAGGAATGTGCAACACCTACCTAAAGGCACCTTTGTCTGGATGCTGCTGCATCTGAGCTAGGAGAGCTCCTGCTTTAATTAAGCCATTTCATGGTGGGAATGACTTAAAACGGTTAAAATATTGTATGTAAACATAGCCTTAAGACTAGGTGAAGTCTTCAACAGAGTCTGATGTCCAAAGTGAGGAGTCGCTATGTTTCTCCAACAGTGTTTTGAAAAGCAATGACATTCTAAATTAACGCCAGCAATAAATTATCCAGACAATTAGTTGCTACCTGTGTTTTATATCCTCAGCCTGTGCCATCCTTGCATCAGATTTGTACCTAAAAAGCATTTCTAGGTTTCACATGCGTCCTCCAGCTTTTTGTCTTCATCAGATGAGGGTTTTTGGCGGTTCCTAATATTTTTTCCTCTCCTATTGCATAGCCACTTCACATCTAATAGTTGTTGGCAGATTTTGCAATAGCAGCTGTAGTCAGGGGACTGGTGAGGAGTCTAATGCATCACTTATCTCTCTCATAGTGCTATTTATTTCAGTGTCTATCAGCTCCTCGTGAGCAATATTTTATCAAACAGGCTAGAGGGAGTATTGCTAAACTGTGAATGATTTTGATAGTTGTTCCTCTTCTTTTTTTTATCTGCAGATGCTCTTAAGTTGGGAGGCAGTGAGACTCTGGAGATCTAGCAGGGGTCATCATGCATCAATCTCCTGCCACTAGAACTGACCGTGAGATGTTCTGTCACTTCTTAGCTGGTCAAATGCGACACAGACATGCTCGAAGCTATTCGATTTTGGTCTCTGGGTCCCGAAGATCCTTGATTTTAAGGGTTTCCCCTGTAGGGAAAGAGCCTGGACTGCGAGCTCAGAACACACCAGCTTGCAGGAAGCCCGGGGTGGGATCTTGCTGAGGATAATTACGGCAAGTGGCAAGCCCCGAGGGAGTCAGGCACCACATCTTCTGCGGCTGCTCCGCTTGCCAAGGTTAGCAGACCCCTTTCTACGGCGGCACGTTTCATTGATCAAAGTAAGAATAGGGCAGCGATTTATGGTGTATAACAGCTTGAAAAGCGATGCTTTTTCACCAGACGCTGCAGTACACAGAGACACGATTGACAACCCAGCTGCTGCCTTTCTTTTGAAAACCGGCTTCGGTGGTCGGTACCAAACACTGGCTGGAGTGGCTGCAGCATCATCCAAACCCTCCTCTGCCAGGACAGCTTAAATGACACAAGAATTTACATTTACATTTTGCTCTAGGACCAAAAGAAAGATGTTTCCCAAGACCTGGTGGATTCATATTTAAGAATGACTATAGCTTTTCCAGTCTTTCCATCTTTAAGTATCTTCCCAGAGACATGAAAATCTGTAAAATAAGTCTGGCAGCTCCAGTTTTCCCTTTCAGTGCCAACTTAACAACAAAGTCTCCAAGTCCAACACCATTTAATGCTCTATGATTAACAAACCATTTGCTTTTCTCCTGTCCTGAAAGGCCAGGCTGGACGGGGCTCTGAGCAACCTGAGCTGGTGAAGATGTCCCTGCTCGTGGCAGGGGTGGCACTGGATGAGCTTTGAATGTTCCTTCCAACCCAAACTGTTCTATGATTCTATTTGATAATATAAAGGACTCTTGACCCTATGACATATTTTGGTGGGGTCATTTATATCCTGCATTAAGCCGTATTTTCCATGGTGTCCTTAAATGTTCCTGGTTGCTGCACATTAAGCATCGTTCTCCAAAGATTCCCACAAAAACCAAATCCTCCAGCACCACCAATATTTCCCTTGTCCCACAGAGTCTGAAAGCTACTGAAGGAGGTGGTGGGGACAGAGAGGTAGCTGGATGCTGAAGTTGGGGACAATCACAAAGTGAGGTAGCTTGTAAAGCTTCTCCCCGGAGCCAGCACCAGTTTTAAGCCCAGCCATCTACACTGGAACACAACGCATGATCTCGTGTGTGAACTATGTGGTCGTCTGTGCTGCAGGGAGCGGGACCAGTCCATACAAGGGCAAGGCGAACCCAAAAACGTAGCCACTGGTCCGTGATCAAGAGCTTTGTTTTTCCAAATAAGCTCCTGAAAAGCACAAGGGTAGGAATGTTTTTCAGTCTTTTTTTATGTTTCTTATTTGTAGGAACATGATCCTTTGTAGCAGGATTCAGAGATGGACCTTGGTCCAGCTGAGTGGTCTTACCTGCACAAATCTGATCTAATTTATCCGCTTTTTGCGTCTTCTCATTTCCATGAGAATCTTCCTCCTCCTCCTTCCTCCTCCTTCTTCCTCCTCCTCCTTCCTCCTCCTTCTTCCTCCTCCTCCTTCCTCCTCCTTCTTCCTCCTCCTCCTTCCTCCTCCTTCTTCCTCCTCCTCCTTCCTCCTCCTTCTTCCTCCTCCTCCTTCCTCCTCCTTCTTCCTCCTCCTCCTTCCTCCTCCTTCTTCCTCCTCCTCCTTCCTCCTCCTTCTCTTTTCTCCCACCTCTTGCAAAGAAACTTGTTGATATCCATGAAGACAGGAGTGGTGGTTTGGGGGCATTTTAGCAGAGCTACCAGGGTTCCCCACTGCCGTGCCAGACTCCTCGTGGCAGCGGTGACCTCTGTGCTCTGCTGGGTGGTGGCTGGAGACAAGCTGGGGTAGCTGAGGTTGGTATATGCAGAACCACGTTTCCAATTTTACGTATTTATTTATTCCCTGTTTTCAAGAAAACAGGTAAAAACTTCTGAGCAGCAATTTAAACACGTGGCAGAGAGTTGCAATGTCTTCAGAGAACTCGGGCAAAATGCAGAATATCCATTAGATCAGTGGATCATCTCTATCTAGATCTATCCTACCTCTGTGCCCATACTCATACCTGTTACTTATGTAGGTTTTGCAGAAAGCTGCGTGTTTGGACCAGGAGCAGGAGGATCGACGTGAGCCATTTCCCCCGATGTTTGCCTTTCACGCTTGGATCCTCTGCTATTTTATCAGGAGAGTGTGAAGGTTTCCCTCCACCTCAGCATCCTGGCTACATCTAAAACCTCACCCAGCCTGGCAACTCTTCCACTCTCCTTGAAGGAAACTCTCCATCATTTTGTAAGCACCAGGCACGCTTCATTATTAATAATTAAGTAGGAAAACTGCCTTAGTATCAGTGCTGCTGACATGTCTTGAGTTGGAACCAGAAAGGGGTAGTTAAGGAAGCAATTTCTCGCTGGTGCGTGCTAATGCACATCTCCAAACCCGTCTTGGAGCTGCTGGAGCCGGGGAGTCGAGCAGCTCGGTTGGATGCTGCCTCCTTGGGGATCAGCGTCTTGTTTCATCAGGGCCATCTGCTCGCAACACAGCCTCAGTCCGCTCCAAGTCCTACAACAAGCTGCTTTCATTGCCGGCTGGAAATGGTTTGAAAAAATCTGAGCGTTGTAGGTAAACACTACGTGAGGCGATGGGATATAGCCATCCAGGGAGTTCGCTGCCAGCAGGCTTTTACGGGGTGTTAGCACGCGAGAAGAGGGGCCCGGAGCCGCTCAGGCATCTCACTGCAGACACATCCGAGGTGTGAGCTGGAGCTGTGTTTGTGCCGGAGGGGATGGGGTGGGACATCTCTCGTGTGCCGCACAAACCAGCGCGCCACATAACCAGGCTGCCCCGAAGGCCCGGCGGGGCTCGAGTCAGGCTTTGCCTTCAACACACACACAGGTCTGTTTTGCAAAGACAAATTCTGCTTGCTGTCGATGGGACGATAAGGTTTTGCAATGCAAAAGCCTGCAGTTATATTTGAGGGGGCTGTTTGAAACTGGAAGAGCCCAAAGAAACTTGCTGCCTGCCTGGATAAATAAGTCCTTCGCGTCCTCTTCTTCCTCAGCTCCTCTTCGTCACCCGATTCTGTGTGCATCCCTGGGCTGCGGTACATTTGCAAACGTTTGGGGCTTTTTTTTGATGACCGTTAGTTAAGTTGATTTATTTTGTTGCCTCTGTGTCTCTGAGGTCCCTGTGAGCCAACTCATCGATGAGCAGACCTGATGTGGCTGGAGATGCTGGTGCCCTCACAGCACAACACGACGGTGTTTTCAGGGACGAAACCAGGTCTTCCCAAAGCAAACCCTTGACAACGGCTTAACAAATATGAAGTAAGCAGCATTCTCCATGCTATACAGTATTTCCTGTGCAGATCAGCGTCCTCCTCCCCCAGCCTCAAGCAGACCTGTGTAGGACAGAGCTTGGAAGATCTCTGCCCCTTTCACGGTGAATTCAGACCCAAGGTCATCTCCAAATCCCAGACTGGGCACAAGAGTGTGAGTATAAATACAAATTTTTAGTGGCTGCCCCATCCAGTTTGGAAATGCAGGCCCATGTAGGTTTTATTGTTTACTTTTTATTTCTATTTTTACTCATATTTCTTATTTTGTGCGATTCATACAAATAAGCCCCGTCAAAACCAAACGCACCCAAGGTAAGGAAAACACTGGCATCCCAGCGGCCAATTCCCACACTTTGTTCAGGAACAAATGGAAAAGCTGTTGTGTTTAATTATCTCAGCCTGCCTACCATGATATTTTCACTAATACTTGGGTTTAATGAGCTAGGAAATCTGGGCCATTGTGTGCTGGTGGATACACTCATCCTTTCTCCAGCTAAATATGCAATCGGAGAGCTTCCACGGGGATGAGCAACTGCTGCCTTTGAACCCAAGAGCCGTCAAGATTCACTAATTTGCTTAGACCACCTGCTTGGCTAATATTACCGCAGGCCTCTTGTTTTCTCTCCGAATAGGTAAACAGAAATGTAGATGGTGCCTAGACAGCACGCGTGTTGCCGTACCAAGCCACCCTGGCACACCAGGAGCTCTGCCCCGGCCAGAAAAACGACAGCGCAGGTGACGCCAAACCCGGTAACAGCCTCCGCTCCCCGCCCCGGGACCTGCAGCCCTGTGGAAATGGGTCCATGAAGACCCCGGGGTCCCCCAGGAACTGCCATATAAAATAGAATTATCCTGCTGCTCCACTCGCTCTGGCTTGTGTTTGTGCAGAGCTGGCGTCTCTGCTTGCGGGACACAGCGTCTGCACATCGCATGCTCCATCCATGGGGAAGAGAGTTGACCACGGAGGTGCTGATGAGTCTTTCCACCCCAGCCAATTAGCCCCAAAAAGGAGATTTGCCTCCAGCCAGCTTGGGGATTCTTATATCAAAATGATCTCTATGGGCACCCACCCCACAATGATGCAGCAGGGTATTTCTTCCACAGGTCATAGATATATTTTTTAATTACCATAGAAACCTCTAAACATCACAGCATATGCTGTTACATCAGGATCTCACTCATCTGTGTCTGCTTTGTCAGGATGCAATGGGGAATAGGTGCTTGTAATCTCCCAAGTGGCCGATGATTATTTTGTGTTTTATTATCAGACACTCTCTTGATGTCTCCTGGAGCACCGGACACACTCCATGGCTTCGGTCCTTTTACTCTCACTCATTCGCGACTTGCTGCATGGGGGGGACACGGCCTCCCGCCAATCTGCCCAGCCTCGCAGATATTTCAGCCCTCAAATATTCTCCCGATCGCTGCTGTTACCACTTTAGATGTGCAAAATGCAAAACCTGAGAGGCGTTATCAGCAAAGCACGTTTGGCAACCCTTAAATTAGCAGCGTGCAAGCGTGCGGCGTTCTGCCCGGAGCTCCTCGTGCCGTTACCGCCGATGGTTTGATGAGCCTCGCTCCGTCTTCCCGTGCAAGACACACACACTGGGGTGGCAGATGGTGCATCCTCACAGCTCCGCGGGCCACCCCTCGGCACATCCGGACGGCGGGGGGATCGTCGGCACCGAGGTGAGAGGCGAGGGGCTGTTTCGATTGACCATTTATTTAGGATGGAGCCGGAGGATGAGACAGATGGCTGGGGTTTGTTGGCAGGGAACTCCGCTCCAGTTTGTTTAATTAGTCACCAGATACACTGAAAGCTGAAGCACGTTATGTGCAAACTCGTAAGCGGGGTGAGATGGACCATTTGCGCTTGACGGAGGAGCTGCTGGAAGCGACTGGTTGATCCTCATCTCACAGTCCCGCTGCAGGGTCGATGCTCCTGCAGAGGGACCTGGTGGCATTGGGCAGCCTTTAGCTCCCTGCTACTTTTTTTCTTCCAAAAGGGGCATGTTCAGCCACGTGTGTTGCTTTTTAAGCTGAAGGGTGCACAACCCCAGAGTTTTCCTTTCCCCGGCACCCACCAGAGCACGCAGACACTTTTGGGGAGCGGATTCACCAGTGGTAGGGGGGCAGCCCCTGGTTTGCCATGATCCCGTCACATCTGCACATCTTATCCCCGAGCTTCCCCGTCTGCAAAGCAACAGGGACCAGAAATTGCTGCAAAGGTAGCGGTGTCACTCGTTCCCTGAAGCCCAAGCCGTGCACAGATCAGGCACTTCACATCCTTCTGCCGTGCCCACAAATAATCACACTTTACACCTTTATTTATGCTTTATAGGGTGTTAGATTCTGCTCAATATTTGCTGCCTTTTTGCAAAAGCTTGTGTTCGTTTGGTGTGTTTTGTTGTTGTTCTTGTTGGGTTTTTCCCCCCTATTTTGGATATCCCTTATTGAATATCCCTTATTGGACATGCCTGTATCCTTGTTGGATGCACCTGTACCACTCACCCCTTGACTGCTGAGCACGCCGACATGCAGAAATAAAATCATTTAAATAATGTTAACTAACTAATTCTAAAAATGCCTTTTCTTGCTGATGTGACATTTACCGGAGCAGAAAGTAGCATTTCCCCCCCAGCCCAAAAAAAACCCAAAACAAACATGAGTAGTATAGGGGAAAAGGACCTAGGGG
>VWYH01000829.1:946707-1120786 GCA_013399365.1 Pampusana beccarii | reverse complement strand
CGTCCCCCCCCCGTCCGTTGCTCGTTGCTCATTCCCCCCCTCCCCCTCTTTGCGGTTTTGCATGCGTGGGGCGTTGCTCATCTCGGGGTGTTCAATGCATTGAGGGGGGGGTTGCTTTTTGCACCCCATCTTGCTTATTGCACCCTATGGGGGGGGTGCTTATTCCCCGGTGTGCTGAGGGGGCTTCCCCCTGTGCTTGGCTGCTGTGGGTGGGGAGTTCCCTCCCTCCCTCCCTCCCCCGGGTGCTGAGTGCATGGGGGGGTTGCTTATCCCCCCCCTTGCTTTGCATGGGGGTGCTGACAGCCCCCCCTCCCCCGTGCTGCTGGGAGCACCCTGGGGTGCACTGGGGGTTACTGGGTGCACTGGGGGAGGGGGGGCTGCTTCCCCCAAACCGATGCGGGGGTCGCTCCCAGCATAGGGGGTGTTGGAGACCTCGTTGGAGGGGGGGTGAAGGCTGCAGTGCCCGGGCCGAGCTTTCCTCCTCCTCCTCCTCCTCGCCGCCCCCCTGACACCCCCTCTCTTTTCCAGGTGTGAGGCCCCCACCGCTCCCCACCCGCCACCGCCTCTCGGGGGGCAGCCCTGACACTGGGCTTTTCCTTTTTTTTTTTTTAATTTTTTTTAATTTTTTTTTAATTTTTGCCTTTTTTTTTTTTTTTGGCCGCACTCCCTTTTTCCTCCCCCCCAGCGTCGCCGTCAGGGAATCCAGCGCTGCACCGAAGCCAGAAGAGACGGAGCAAAACCCAACCCAGGCCGAAAGCTGCGTCCAAAACAAAACCCACCCTTTTTATCGCAAAGAAGATTTATTTTCTTTTTTTGTTTTCCCCTCCCCTAATTTTTATTTTTATTTTTTTTAATCCCGACCCAAGACCTAGCGGCGAAAGCAGCGTCGGGGCGGGGGGATCCCCCCGGGTTATTTATTCTCTCCCCCCGCAGAGGTGCGTCTCCTCCGGCTCACCATGATGTTTCGAGACCAGGTCGGTGTCCTGGCCGGTTGGTTCAAGGGCTGGAACGAGTGCGAACAGACTGTTGCGCTGCTCTCGCTCCTCAAACGCGTCAGCCGGACCCAAGCTCGCTTCCTGCAGCTCTGCCTGGAGCACTCCCTGGCCGAATGCACCGAGCTGCACATCCTCGAAGGGGAGGCCAACAACCCCGGTAAGTTGGTTTTTCATTTATTTATTTATTTATTTATTTTTAATTTATTTTGCTGCAAACCTTCTTGAACGGTACCCCGATGCAGGCGAAATTATTAAAAAAAAAATCAACAAAATAAAAATCATCAACAAACCACCCAAGAAAAAGAGGGGAGCCTGGCTCCCCAGCTCGAATGCATTTCACATCTTCTCACGTTTTATTTTTCAAACGGGCGATGGCTTCTTTCAGTTTGATTTTTTTTTTTTCGCAGCAAAGTACTCCGGTCTATGGCGTGGTGTAACTACGGCAGCATGAATGATTGGTGGTTTTTCTTTTTTTTTTTTCCCTTTCCCCCCGTCCTGCCCCCCCCTTCCTCCTTCCATGCAGTTTCCTGTGAAATAAGTAAGTCAGGTCACGTAGAGTCTGGATTTTCTAGGCTTCTTTTGGACAACGTGGCTTGCTTTGCTTTTGCAACATGCAGAAGAAGCCTATTACTACCTTAAGCAACCTGTTATTTTCTAAAGGTCTGGGTGGCTGGGTTATCCTTTTTTTTAACATTTATTTATTTTTTTAAGTCCAAATGTGGCAATTCCTATTTCATCATTCAGATCCTGTTTGGACGCATTTTTTTCCTGCGGCTCTGAATACCCCCCTTGTGTTTCAGTGGAGCTCTAAGAAAATACGAGTAGGCTGTTTTATGTTACTGAACATACAGGACGCATTGCAAAAAAAAATGTGCTTGGCTACGAAAGTGTATTTTGGCTTTATTTACGCACCTTTACAAGTTATTCAACTCCGCAGAAGTAAACGGAGTTAGAGCAGGATGAGAACGGTGTAAGCGATGTGTGAATTGCGCTCTGCGTTAACGTATTTATGGGTGTATATGCGTTACATTTGTGTTTGTGCAGATGTGCGCAGGGATGCAAGTCGCTTTAAGCGGAGTTTGTGAAATAGAGTGCGAGTAGGGAACGCGAAATGTGTTTTTAAGTTGCGTAGTTCTGTTAGGAAAAAGAAAAAAGGCAAAGCAAAAAAAAAAAAACAACAGAAAACACACCCTGCTGCAAAGCATCTTTTTGTTTAAAATCCCAGGGTGCCCCAGGAGCTTTTGCTTTTCGGGCTGTGCATGTCGAAGCGGTGCCGGGGAGCAGCCCGGCTGCGTTTGGGGATGGGTGGAAATCTTGCGGGTTGGCGGCCGGATCCCGAACAGAGCCCCCAGTGTTGCCGGGGACGGGAGGAATGCAGGGTCCCTTTCTCCAGCTGTTCCCTATTAGAGCACCGAGCCGGCAGGATTTGGCAGCTGCCTGCGCTGCCATTTGATGACAAGGTCCAGCCCAACGCTGTGTTCCACTGAGGATGGATTTTTAAAAATTTTTTTTATTTTTTATTTTTTAAAATTTTTTAAATTTTTTTTTTTTTATTTTTAAGTCCTGCAGGAAACCGAGCCCGGGGGCTGCTCCGGCGCAAAGGGCTCGGGGCTGGTTCTGGGGGGAGCGAGGTTGGAATTGGCCGTTCCCTTATATAGCCCGCAGGAATGAGAGGCAGGAATGCTGCCGAGTGCGTCTGGGCGCAACGCTGCTGGTTTTTATAAACAGCTGAAGGGTCGAACTTCATCCATTTGGGTGGGGAGGCCCCGGGGAGGGAGCGCGTTCTCTAAACTCAGCTGCTCCAGAGGAGCGTGCAGCCTCCCGTGCCGGCCCCGGCGCAGCCTTGCTGCCATTCCCGCTGCAAGGCAGCGTGAGCGATATATTTTTGATTTCTTTTTCTTGTGTCAGCATTGCAGTTTTTCATTCAAACTGTGTTTCTGGCAGTAGCCGTGTCCCGTAGGTTGGTCAGGTAATTAGAGGAGGGGTGATTTACCTCCTGACTGCAGAAAGGGCGAATTATGAAGGAAAACAGCTTTTTTAAGTCTTCCCGGATACAAAGTCACGTATGGCCGGCTGTGTGGTGGCATCTCGATGTAAGCCAAGGTGGCAAACAGGGGTTGGACCCTTTGCATCGCTACTCATGCGAGCAATCCCTGCTCACCCCATAGTCCCGTTGACCTTGCTTGGCGTGAGGGTTTCTCCTGCGAGCAAAGTTTGGCATCCAGCCTGTCCCTCGGTGCCTTTGTGGAGCTGCCCGAGCTTTCCCTGACATTTCTTCCAAAAAAATCAGCTGTTCCTCCAGGGCGTTTGTAACACCGATAGCAAAACCAGCATCCATTGAGTTCCTCTTGCCCAACGCCTCCCCGTAGGGCTTTCCAATGGGGTGGACATCTCCGTGTGTCCTGCAGAGCAGGACTTGGGCTTTCACAAGCTGGACAATCCTGTTGTGGTGGAGGGAAGGGTGGCTGAGGTTTGCAACCAAGAGCTGTTTAGGAAACAGCTTTTAGTCTCCAGTGTTAATGCTGCCTTCTTCTTAAAACCACCTGTGTATTTTAAATTGCTCTTATTCAGTGCCCATTTCAAGTGTCTGACGTTTGTCACTTGGCTGTCAATGGAATCGCACCAAGTTCTTCTGAAAAGCAGCGTTGTCATCTAACTTTGCGTTGCTCTTTGCTGGTTGAATCCGGTGGTTTTTCTAACTAACGTGAGTCCCTCCCAGGCCCTGCTTGTAGGTGTCCCACCAGCATCCTTGGTGGTGTTGATGTGGTGATGGTGTTGATGTGGTGATGATGGTGTGCATGGGATCGTGGGGTGGCAGGGGGTGTAGGAGCTGGCTGTAAGATGTGGTGTGGTCACCTTCAGTAGGGTGATTTGGGTTGGATATTAGGACCAATTTATTCCCCAGAGGGCTGTGGGGCATTGGAACAGGCTGCCCAGGGCAGTGCTGGAGTCACCATCCCTGGAGGGTTGAACAGACACGGAGATGAGGTTCTCAGGGACACGGTTTAGTGCCAGTGTTGGGTTAATGGTTTAACTTTATTATCTTGAGTGTCTCTTCCAACCAAAATGATCATACGATCCTATTCTTTGAAGCATGGGTGAAATCCTCTGTCTGGCAAGGGGTGTCGCCCTGACTTAAGCAACGCTGGTCTGAATGCAACGTGCTGGTCTTATGGGCCACAGCAAGTGTCTGAATTGACTTAACGGTGGGTCCTTGTGAAAAGCAAATTGCTTTGTACGTGCAAGACCCGTTGCTTGACCCAGCCCTCTTGGGAGGTGGGAAAACTTGAATGTTACCTCTAGTTCACCACTGTTAGAAGGTGACAGTCCCGCCGTGTTCCTTGGTGGATGGGCACCATTCTTGGGAACATCATCACCAACAACTGAGATCAGGAGGGGGCCTAAAGGGAGACTGGAGCATGAAATCTTCGCTGGCTGGTGGAGCTGGACTCATGAGCCTTTGGGTGTGTGGACCAGGCATGGAGGAAAACTTCTCTTAGCAAAGGTGTCCGGGTTGTTTCTTGCCTGGTAGACACATCTGCTGCATGGCAGATGGGATGGGAGAACATCATGGAAGAAAAAAACCTCTCTTTTTAGCTAGTTAATTGACACAGAGAAGCAAGTATATTTATTTTGAAGGAGTTGTATCTTATTTTTTTTGCAAGTGTAAGGATATTTTTGAGAATGACAGCCAAGCCCTCCTCGTTAGGACTGCAAACCCCACGTGGCTCTGCTGTGAACAGCCAGGTATGACCCTCCAAAAGGCCTGGGGAACCTCTTGCTTCTGTGGCTCTTTGAATACCTGCTCAAGCATGGAGAGGTGGATATAACCACATTGCCCACCTCGGATAGGAGACATCCCATAGAAAGCTACACCGGTGTCTCTGAGCACACCGGAGATGTGGTGACTACATGTGGTGCAAGGGCAGCAGTCCATAGTGCATTGAAAGGTATTGCTCGATGATGAAGTTAAAATAGAAGTGAACATGGAAAGAAATCTATACGTTTCTTCATTAGGTGAAGTGTACAGCTCGTGGTTATCCTCCATGGTCACGACAAGTGGCCTCACAGAGCTTTAATTGTTTAGCTGGTGAAGAATGTGGGTTGCTGCTAATTCAGTTTGGGTGCGAATGGCTTGGCCTGCCTTGCGTGGAGAAGAATATGGAAACCATATTATCCGTGCACCGAAATAGAAGTTTCAGGTATTACCCAGCGCTATTTAAAAGCCGGCTATAACTTCCTTCCTTCCTTCCAGCCTGGCCTCGCTGGGCGGCTTTGCTCCCAGCTGCTCGGAGCCATCAGGACACGGCGACCTCCTCCGAGCCACCAGTAAAGGTCAGGGAGGAGGGAAGCGGGGCCTGTGGTGGCAGCAGGACCCGTGGTGCTCCTGTGCCCACCAGGACACTGAGGGGTGCTGGTGTGGCCGCTCCGCAGGGCGCGGACCCCATGAGGAGATGGGGGCTGCTGTATCCGCCAGACCTGGTCCAGAGGCTTTCGGTGTTGAGTGTGGGATGTGCTTCTGCTCCCGCCTGCTCGGGTGTCCCCTCTCTGATGGCCGGAGGTGTCACTGGGGGTTTTCTTCTGAAGCAGTCCCGTATCTCAGTTCAGCCTGGGGAAGAGAAGCTGAGAGGGATCTCATCAATGTTCATAAATATCTCGAGGATGGGTGTCAGAGGATGGACCAGACTCTGTTCAGTGGTGCCCAACGCCAGGGTGAGGGGAACGGGCACAGACTGAAACACAGGAGGGTCCATGTGAACATGAGGAGAAACTTCTTTGGTGTGAGGTGCCAGAGCCTGGCCCAGGCTGCCCAGAGAGGGTGTGGAGTCTCCTTCTCTGAGACATTCAAACCCGCCTGGACCGACTGTGTGATCTGCTCTGTGACCCTGTGTGAGCAGGGGGGTTGGACTGGGGGATCTACAGAGGTCCCTTCAACCCCAGCCACTCTGAGGTTCTGTGAGCTCATCCCATCAGCCCTGGCTCAGGCATCCAGACACCCATTGGCACCGACGGTAGCAGAATGACAGCTTTAAGCTCTTGCTTTTGAAGGACAAGTAGCTTGCTTTGCCCTGTACACAGGACATTAACTACTTCCCGCGTTTAGGCCAAAATCTTTATTTCATTTCGGCGGGCTGTCAGGTATCACAATAAGGACATCAAAATGACCTAGATTTCTCATCCTGGGAAGGACTGGCTGGAGGAAGAGACAGGGGTTGCAGGGAGCGGTAATGTCTTTAATTAGACCAAGTGATGCAGCTGGAAAGAATGGCCAAGCACGAAGGTGCACCAGCTCAAAGGAGGGCTTGTGTGGTTGTGAGGTTTGGGTTGTTTTTTTCTTTCCCCAACTGTACCAGCTGGTCTATTAAAAGGTATGACATGTTCCTGCAGACGTTGCTTCTCATATTCTTAGGTGGTTGTGGCTCCAGCCCTACGGCTGTTGCAGACGGTCTCCAAACCCATTGGGAAGCTGCCACCTCCCAGTGTGCGAATTTTGCAGTTTGCCCTCAGTGACCCTGGCTCATGGAAAATCATCTCAGTGCCCAGTTTGGAGATGGTTCCCACTTGTTTGGGGTTTTTTATACGTTTTTCTTGGTTTAGTGTTGCATTGCAGTGCTGAGCTCTGGTTTAAGTGTCACTGGGCTGTCCTGTGCAGGCGTCCCGGGAGGAGGAGGAGGATGGGGGGAGAATCTGAGCCCCATTCTCCATGGGAGCACTCAGAAGTGGACACTGGCATCGTGTGCTCCCTTGTTTCAGCCCGGAGAGGACTCCTCATTAAAAATCATGGGGTGGGACTTTGAAATGGAGAGATCTGCTGAGAAGTTGGACGCTGTATTCTTCTAATCTGCATGCCGTTGCATGAGCTGCTGCACATGCATCTTGCCCGGGTTTTATTTGCGAACTTGAGGGCTAAAAACCGTGTGTGCTGGGTTTTTTTTTTTTTGGAGAATAGCAAGGGGAGGAGAATAGAGGTACAAAGCAATGTTAGCCAGGGGTTTTGAGCAAGGTTACAGGCCACGTATTCTCTTGCAATTTTGCGATCCAAAGGTTTTTATTTTTGAAGACGCTTTTCAGAGTAGCTGTGGGAATCACGACACCCCAGCGTTTGGCTCGTGCCGGCCCTGGCTGGGTGTAGGTCTGTGGGGCGATGTGATGAAGGCTGCCCTTCATCCTCCTCCTCGCTCTGCCTGCGCTTCCCTTGACGGGACCGAGAGGAGACGCTTCTGTATTTTCTGCTCTTTCCTGAAAAACGCTTTCCCTCGCTGTTCCCGACGCTCACCCCTTGCAGTCGAAGGAGGGAGAAGTTCCCAGAGCACCGTCAGTACCAACGGTGAGGTTTGCTCCATGGGATGGAGCTAACGAGGGCTGGGCCGTTTGGTTGCCGGCTGGGCCTCTTCCAGGGGAACTTTTTTTAGGTAGCAATTCTTAAAATCAGAGGGAGAAAAAAGTTAACTAATGAGAACAGTGTGGTTTGCTGCCCTGAGCATCGTGCTGGCGCAAGCGCGTTGCTCTCTCCCGAAGAGACTTTTCCATACTTCGCAGTGTCCTTTAACAGTTTTGTCGTATAAAGTGTGCCTTGGCGAGGGGCATGATGTCAGGATTCATTCCCCCAGTGACCGCAGTTGGGAAGAATCCCACTGTTGAAGTGCATGTAGAAGATGCAGAGAAGCATTTCGTGCATCGTTGCAGACTTGGGCTGGAGTTTTCTATCTGGACCACCTTGTTTTCCTGTGATTTCTACCCAATTTCTACCCTTCTGTGCAGGTATCTTGTGTTTGCACTTGGAAAAGTAGTTAAGTTCTGTCCCACGGCATGTAAAGGGGAGGAACCACATGGGGCATCACTGATGGTTTATGGCAATATTTAACCTGTCAGGTTACAGCTGATGGCAGACGTCAAGGATAGCTTTAGATCAGGAGCTGAATAAGAACCACCTGTAGAGCCATCAATTAAAATAATCTAGTTTGCAAATATCTTCAATGAGATTTAATGGATGAATGGGGAAAGTGCTCTTCTCATAGCCCAGGCCGTTGCTGGCGGATGGTCGTCTGTGTGGTTACGTCCTTTGGTGTCTTAGACCTCAGCATCTGAATGGGCCTGGGTGCCCATCTCACCATTTATATTTTAGATGTTTACTTTTGGGCCAGTTGCTTTGAAACCATTGATAGTCGAACAGAGTTTCCTGCAGAGTTTCCCTGAAGCGGTTGGTGAAGGTGTCTGTGGACCAGGGGGACCGTGGTGTGAATCCCCGTCTTCTTACAAGCCCTGGCCTTTTTTCTTCTCATCTTCCATCCAAAAAATCCCATTATAAGTTAATATGTGGCCCGTCAAAGCAATTTTTTCCCCAAGCTGAGAGTCATGTTTGCAATCAGAGTGAGTAACTGAAATAGTAATTAGTGTGAATGCTTGCTTTATTTTAAGATGCGTTCGTCAGTGCTTTAGCTCTCCGGCTTCGTGCTTGTGTCTAGTGTTACCTCAGATAACTGTTTGGAGAAAGGGCAGCCCTCGTGCTACCGCTGCACCCAAACCAACAGCTCCTCGGGGCTTGGATCCACCCAAGGGCGGAGAAGCTGTTGGGCTGTGTTTTGGGGTTCCCACTTTTCCACCCAACTCTTCTCCCCACTTGTGGCGTGATGCTGAGTGAGTGCAGGAGCCAACGGCAGAATCACCGCGTTTTCACCCCTTTCTGTCTGCAGAAACCCAGGCGTGAGGCCTAAGAGTTGCGGCCGGAGCAAACCCTGACTCGCGTGGTGCGTGCATGCATAGATACCTCTGAGCGTGCGTGTGCCCTTTGTATTTTCTTTCTATTTTCGACAAACAAACAAGCACATGACGTTTTGCTAACTCTTGGTTACGCAGGAGCTGCTAAGGCAGCTAAAAGATGCTAAAACGGTGTGGGTTTCCAACTCAAGGCGTTGTATGATTCTGTGAAGGCCCCAATACGTTTATTTTTGCAGTGCTCTGGTCCTATGAAGGAGACCCAGGGTTTGCTTAGTGTGTTTGGCAATGGCGAACAGCCAAGCCGGTGGCTTTCCATTTTGGCCTTGGTAATTGCAAATAAAGTTGAGGTTGGAACGAGCGGATCCGTTCCCGACTTTCCGCCTGTGCGTTTTTTCCTCTTCTGCAGCAGATGCATTGAGTAGAGGGGCAGGATTTCATCAAAACAAGGTTGGGATTGTTTCTCTGTTGGAGAACATGATGCTGTATTTATTTTTTTTTTTAGAAGGGTTTTTACAGGCAGAGTGAATTGCATTTCTGGCACGGGGGGGATTGCAGGATGGGTCTCCTCTTTTGGAGCAGAGGGCTTGGGACGGTCTCACCCATTGCATGGCCGCCGTGCAATTTGATCTGCTCTGATTTTTGGGCACCGAGCAGAAAATGAGCCCTTTTGGGACGCAAAGACCATTTCTGGAGGCAGAAACCCATTTCGCTTTATACCTGGCAGGGGTCAGCATGGGCTCCCCTTGCAGGAGGCAAACAAGTCTAAGGCACGAGCAGATGTGAAGGGTTTATCAGTGAAGGATTCACCCATCGATGGTGGTTTGCAGCTTGCGCTTTTATTGGTGTATTTGCGCGTGGCGGCTCCGTGGCGCGGGTGTATCAAAGATTTTGGTGCGAGTGTGTGAATTGTAGTGTGTTTTTCTGATGGGGCTCGTGCTGCAGCGCCTCGTTGGACGGAGGTTTCCCCGGCTTGGGGCTCCTGCCTGGCACAAGCAAAGGCTCCGCTTGCTCGGTGGTGAAATCTGTGGACTTCTCATCTCTTGGGTTCAAACCAGGGTGATAACCGTGTGTTTTGCTACTATTAATTCTGCCTGCCGCCCTTTGCAGATATTTCAGGGCATTTGCAATGCTGGAGCACGAAAACTTTCTTATATTATATAAAAATAATCCCCGGGGTCGAAAAAGACTTTCTCCTGCGCACGCTGCTGTACTTGAACGAACTTTTGGTCGTTTAATATTGTGAACGTGGGACTTTGTTCTGGAAGATAGAGGTGGATGGTACCCATGGCTGAGCCGGCTTCTGCCGCAGTCCATCCAAACCTTCCCTGGCGTTTGCAGGACTGGACGTGGCCCAGCGCATTGAGCTCTCATGCCTGAAGATGTTATTTTACTTCAAGTAGCGTTGATATTGTGAGTGTCATCCGCAGGATTCAGCAGCTTCGCTCCAAGGTAGCCCTGGAGTGGAAGAAGCACAGGGCGCTTTGAAAAGCTTCGCTTCTGTTACTGATCCTCACGAGTAATTCGTTCCAGATTTCTCTTTTTCTTTTTTTTTTCTCTTTGATAAAACTTATTTCAGACAAACCACAGACCTGCTTTAATTTTAACCAGTTAGTTCTCCTGCTCCTTGTTTACACCGTTGCCTGGTAGGATACGGGCATGTGTTGTGTTTGGAGTTTTAATTGCTATAAGAAGTAATTGCGTGGGTGGATAGAACAGGGTTTTACCAGGTTTTGCTTGAAACATTTTAAAACTTGCTTTTTGTGCCGCTGCATTTTTTTTTTTTCCCTTGTTTCTGTGTTTTCAAAGAAGAAGAAACCCTGAACATCACAGATCGGTGGTTCCTGCCCTCAGGTTTTTCCTGTTGTTGTCTTTGCTCTGTCTCTTGTCTGCAATGGGAAGTGAAGAAGGAAGAAAATGGCGAGAGAAATGTGGAGGAAAAACCCCACAATTTTTGTTGTGGAGAAACGTGGCTGATGTGAGGTTTGCAAGCGGAACACAGTGTTTCTGCAGCAGCTGTGCTCTACGGTCGTGCATTTCCCTGGTTTTTATAGTTATCCTGTTGGGATATTCCCCTTGTTTCTCATGCAGCAAACATCTCTGTGATTTTTTCCGTTTTCCCTTTTTTCTGTCTATTCCCCAGCGTGCTCAATGGGGTCAGCTTGGCTCTGGGTAGGTTGTTTTTTTTAAATTTTACTATTCCAAAGAAGTGGATTATTTAGAAAAAATCCAAAGTCCCCAGGCTGTTTCCCTCCAGCCCTTGCGAATGTAGATGAACTGATGAACTGTTATAACTACCTGAGTGACCTTTTAAGATAAGAATTGCTATTGACTGGTGGCATTATGTTAAACTGATAAGAATTCTTTTTAAAAGAGGAGGAAAAAAAAAACCACAACAAAAACCAACAAACCTTCTAGTAACCATAACAACATAGCAACGCACAGCTCCTTCCTTATGCTGGTGTCTTGAGGGTCACCCATGGGGATCCCATCCAGACCTCCCCAGAGCTTCGTATTGGTGCTACAAGGGATGCCTGAGGTCACTTGGCTGATCCTGTCACTGTCAGCCCCTGAATTTTCATTATCTGTTGGGAATTTTAGCTGGAGAGTTGTGCTGAGGCTCAGTCCTGTGCTGCGAGTCCGGCGCTGTGGGTTTGGGTTGGATGGTTGGATGGGGAGAAGGTGCTGGGAGCAGGAAGGGTGTTTTTGGATATCAGAGGAGGATGCTTTTGGTGGTCCTTAATTAAAAAATAAGCATTCAGGCAAGGAAGGTTCTTCCTTCCCATCCCCATCCTGGCAGGCGCAGCACAGCCCTTGGAGCCCTATCGGGAATTGGGTCCCATCTCTGCACCCCAGGAGAGGTGCCAGCTGCTGCTTTGGGTTGTTAGAGCAGAGTTAGGAGTCTGATGAGGACATACACGTACGTACAGCCTTCCTTCACCCAGCTGAGCCCTGCTTGGTGTGTTCGCACGCGCTGCTCCTGGGGTTGCTGTCAGATTAAAGCAGAATTCACATTTTTGACATGGACTTGGTTACCTTCTGTTATCAGGGCTTTGCCTCTGAGACTATTAGAGCTAAAGAGAACCAACCGTGAGCAATTGATTCTTCTTACCACCTGCTTTTCTTCTTCTTCCCCCCTCCCTTTGCATTTGTATTACCTGCGTGACGTGGGTTCCCACATTTTATGGAAAGCGTGCGTTCTGTATTTTGTGGAAAACTCATGGCTTGCAGGTGAGGATGAGCCAAAAGGTGAACAAGCAAAGAAGCAGCAGCTCAAACAGTGCCGAGACCCAGGAGGTCTGAAAGGAGAGGGGATAAGCCTGATAAAAAAATACTCTAAATGTCTTAGAATGAGGTCTAGCAAAAAAAAAAAATCCATTTGAATACATACGAGCAGCAGAGGTAAAGGTGTGTATGTCGGTGTGTCTGTTCAGGAAATCAATTACTTAAACACGCTCGGTTAAAAGAGTCATCGCAGCAGCATGAATTCTTTTAACGATAGCGCCGTGTAAAGGTGTCTTCTCGGCCTGTGCTCGCTAACCTTTCATCACATTATTCGGGAGCAGTCAGTTGGATGCTGAATGCTTTTTGTAGCCGATGTCAAATCTCGGTCAGCCGGAGAGCCTTTATAAATAAAGGTGTCTGCTTGTATTCAGGCATACGTGGATAATAGCTGCTGTAATTCAGCTGTCCGGCTCGGCTACCCGGCTTTTATAAATGACTGATCAGAGATTCCGCTGAGAATAAGTATTTAAAGGGATGGAGCTGCTAAAAGTGGTCTCTGTACTGATAAGCATAGTGAGTCTCTATCCCTGGACAGGTGGCCGGCGTTACCCTCTTTCCACTCATGTCCCGGGTTTATATTTCGCACGAAGCGAATATTGCATTAATAAAACTATTATTTTGTGGTTAGCTTGCAGGGTTCTGCATTAATTCTTTTTGCGAGCTGCACTCGAATTTTTCAGTTTGCCATCTTTTTAAATTTTTTTTTCCTTTTTTTAAATGGGAGCGCGTAAACACTTGGAGATCTCTCTGGACAAGCCATAGCAGCTGGAGGATACTGGTTTCTCTATGGAGTGGAGGAATTTCATCAGAGGAGCTATTGTTCGACTGTGTTCTCAGCATTTTGGCAACTGTTCTTGAGATTAACCCTACAGAAAGGGGAGGGTGCTCTTTGCCGGGTCTGAAATAATTGCAAAAATGTGGGCAGATGCTTTTGCATTGTTAGAAGTCGATACTGGTTGGTAGTGGGGAAGCGTGGGGTGGGATTAAGGAACGAAGAAGCCCGAGTTCTTTAAATCCCTCCTAAAGCCAAGTGTTTGCATTGATGCTCAGTTGTTTTCTGTTTCTAAAATAGAAGTAGTTCATTTTCTCTCCCCTACCCCGAGCAGTCAATAATCTTGCTGTGTAATACCTGGGGGTCCTGCTGAGGTTTTGGGCTGACACCCCGAGTCTGATTCTTCTCCTCTGTAACGCTCCTAATTTTGGCAGATTTGCTCCCGCCGTGGATTTGGTGCCCGGTCTCTTTTGCTCAGCAGCGGTTCCTGGGTGCGGGTTCCAAGGTGGTACCTTGCAGGGAGCATCTCCTGTCCCCTTCTGTACCCTCCCTCGGAGGAGGATGCTGAGAGCTGCTGCACAGCAAGTTGCTGTGAATCCAGAATAATCCGTTTTGCCGGGCACGGGATGTTGTGCTTGAAAAAGATGAGGATTCGGTACGAGCAAGCATGCCACATATGGCTTAAATACAACAGGTGGGGAAGAAAACCCTCCTCTAGCTCCAAAATGTTTGTGCCTGGGTTACCTGTGTGTCAAACACTTGTAATGTTTATTCCTCCCTGCATTTATTTGTTTGAGTCTTGGCCGAGCATTTTGTATCGCTGTATATCCCTGTGTGGTGTTCCCCAGCCTTTTCACCATTTGCATCCTCTGCATCTCAGCAGAATGTGCCTTTTCTGCAGTGACTTTTATTTGCTTATATTTTTTTATATTAAAAAATAAAAAGGGTGCTAAGGATTTTTCCCAGGAGACACTCAGCACTCTGAGTGACTTATTGCATCCCCGGGCTCTTGTCCCCATCCTGCATGGGAAAGTTTGCCAAGAAAGGTTGGACCAGATGATCCTTGTGGTCCCTTTCAGTCTGGGGTTCTGTGAAAGCTGATGCTCGTGCGCCGGTTCCTTTTCGGTCTCCCCCAGGCTCAGACCCCTGTGCCCTTGCTGAATTGCAGCATGAGCGAGTCCCAACTCGGAGATGGAGATGAAGAGGGATTTAGTCTGCTGCTTGATGGACCACCCTGCTGAAGTCAGTGAGGCTTTTAGCTGGGTTTAATTCCAACGGGTGAGGCCTACTCACCAGCGAAATGGCTAAAAAAAAATAACTTCTTGGGTGTTTGCATGTGATTATTCTGAATTTATCCTGCTGAATTTGCCTACATGGCACTGGTGGAAAGTGGGAACGATCTCTTTAGTCCTTCTAGGGCCACTGGATCTGGCAGCAATCTCCTTGATCTGGAAAAAACACTTTGTGATGCTGTCTCTCTTTTTCTACGAAGGCACATCAAGGTGTTCTTGAGTTAATAAGCAGATGCTGCTGGCAAGAGCTGGTGGTTCTGGAGGGGCAGAGCTCCTCGCCGTAAACCTGTCTGGCTGCAGAAGCTTGGCACATGGCCCTTTCTCTGTTGGGCAGGCCAGACTTGGTGGAAATCACAGAATCACAGAACAGTTGAGGTTGAAGGGACCTTCCCAGCTCCCCCAGTGCCCCCCCTGCCATGACAGGGACATCTTCACCAGCTCAGGTTGCTCAGAGCCCCGTCCAGCCTGGCCTGGGATGTCTCCAGGGATGGTTCAGCTACCACCTCTCTGCCCAACCTGGGCTGGTGTTTTCCAGAAGGAGGTGGTGGGGAGATGCTGAGCCCTGGATGAGGAGCTGCAGCTGTACCTGGTTTGGGTTTCCTTCCCATGTGCTCCCTGTGCTGCTGGTGAAAGCCCTGGGTTTCAAAGGCGCCCACCTTACCCGGGGGCTTTCCTGAGGCCATCAGTGGTTTGTGATGAATTTTGCTTTTTTGGCTTGGTGAGTGGGGAAGTTTTACCATGAACCTCATGTTTCAGCTTGCAATATGAAGGTGGCAGTGTCCAATTTACCAAGGCAATAAACTGGTGATGGTAGAGAGCAAAGAACGGGTTAGGAGGTGCCTTGAGACAGCAAGACCAGTGTAAAACTGGAGGGATGAGCCGTTCCCACTGTGGAATTGCTGTGGACCAGCAGTTGCACGGTATCCTGGGCTCTTACCCGCGAACACAAGGATGCGTCGCCCATCTGTGACCAGTGTGGTCCCTCGCAGGGGACCCAGGGGAGGAACGGGAGCCCTGTAGCAGTGGCCGATGGATGATGAAGCTCCTCGCTCACCCTGCAGCATCCTCATCCTCAGCCAGCGCCTGCAGAGCCGAATTCAGCCCCCAGCTGCAGCGCTTGCCAGCTCTGCGAAACGTTAACCGAGGGTTTGGTTTCTTTTTTAAAAAAAATCTGGTGTATGTATTTTGGTTCAGTTTACCCATACAATTACAGTAATTTGCTTTATTATACACAAAGAGATTAAAAATGCATCTGGCAGAGAGGATTAAAAACTAGTAATCTGGCTGTTAAGAAACAGGCGATGATTTAGGATTTCCTTTCTAGGTGTGCAGAGCTCTGTAGCATAAGCAAATCTGATCCTTTGTAGTTGGTTTTCATAGGGAGAGCTCATTAAAGCTAGCGTGATTGTTCAAGTAAATGAGAAATGAATGAATTTAAAACGTAAGAGTAAATCCTACCACATTAAAGCACTAGTCGTGATTTAAGAGCTTGATTTTGGTTTGTTTTGATTTTTTCTTTTTTAATGTTAACCTGGAGCAATAGGATTGCTTTACCTCTTAAAGCATTTAACAAGTTGCTGTAATTTTCTTTGAATGTTGCAGTGCTGCAAAATAATGCAAGGTCAGACCGAGCGTCACTAATTCCCGTTGGAAAGCAGAGGGTAGCTTGTTTCTCAACAGACTTACAATTAGTGCAGCAACGCTCCTGCCTTCGAGAGGGACGTAGCAGGAAATGAGACAGTTGGAATATTGGTAAATAAAAATATCTGCTTGAAAGTTTATTTTTCCTCCTTTTTTTTTGTATGAGGAAGAAGGGAACCCTATAAAAGCCAAGGTCTAATTTAATTTTCCTTACTTTCACGTGTGTTTCTGAGTCAGGAGGACAAGATGTGGCAAAGGTGTCCTCGCATCCTTCATCAGGGCTGGCAAACCCCTTGAAGGGTGCTGTGTTTGAGTCCTCATCACTGGGTGTATCCGGGTTTCCCCATGGCAGGGTCCCAAGGGTGCCGAGAGCTTTTTTGCTGGTGTCTGGGGGTCGCTCTGGTGCTGCTGCGGGGGCTCTGCTGCTATGGCCCACCCGCCGCTGGGCTTTTGGTGACAACCCCTTTGCTATTCCGCAAAATGTCGTTGTTGCACTATTAAGATTTGTCCTTGTGAATATTAGCTTCAGCAAATTGATGTCAACAAACAAAACCCCAGGGTATTTTCACATAGCTCTTGCTGAGCTACATATTCTGACCTCCCGTGTGACAAGAAGCCCAAAGCTTCATCCCGCTTTTCGTGCAGCGAGCTCCATGGCGCGTGTGTGCCCAAAGCTTGTCTTGCGTTAGCCAGGTCATCTTTGGGATGCTGCAACCGGTCCCTGCTGCGGAGCTGCAAATAACTGCATCACCTCGGTGTCCCAGGTGATGCCCAGGGTCCTGCACTGCCATCCCTAGGGGTGGTGGCCAACTTGTCCCTCACTGCATGTGGTAATTTTACTTTCAAAGTCTGGACTGTTGGGCACAACCCCTGTGTGTCCCTTTCTTCCACACATCGTGGTCTCTTGCTGCTGGAGGTGGCTGGTGGCACTGTGAGCACAGATGGGGAAAGGGGAGCTCCTGTGCCCTCGCTGCTGTTCACCCTCCCTTTCCTTGTCCAGAGAGACTATTTTCACGGTTAAGAGGTTGCTGGTGATCACACTGAGCGTTTGCTGCCCCGTGCCCAAGGGGACACACTGAGGACGTGTCCCATTTGCCACCACCAAGCGAGGGCTGCCCATCGCCGCCGGGATGCGGGTGCTGGGCCCTGGGCCGCTCTGACTCTTCCCTCGGTGGGATGCAGCCGGTGACCTCCAATCCCCTGAGTGCCACGGGGGCCCTGCCAGGGCCACCACACCTCCCTGGGCATCACCTTCCCACGACCAAATAAAAAGCATTTTCCTTTCTCCATCTCCTACCTGCTGCGTGACTCGGGGAGGGAAAGAGATGGGGCTGCGGGCACCTCTCCAGCTGCACCTCGGTCTGCTTTTATCTCCCTTCAAATGTCTGCACGCTCTGGTTTGGAAGTGCAGTCAGCTCTGCCTCACTCCAGTGAGTGTTTTATTTTTGTTAACTCCCTATATTCTCCTGACTGATATAATTCAGTCCACCGTGGTAGAAATCCCAGCGTGTGCTCTGTGCTCACGCTCTAGTTTTTCTTCAGCAAAGCCCGTCTGTTGCAGCTCCTGGGAGAGACTCAAGCAGTGTTACCTTCTTATCTCTGTCATCGCTAATTTAGGGGATGAGAAAGTGGCCTGGGTCTGTTTTATAAGAACTGGGCATATACTGATAGTACTGGTGCCGGTACTAAATAACTCAATAAGCTGAAGAATGCAGCGATATCTAAAATTAAATCAGTTCTTAATTGCTGGGTTATGAATGGCAGCGTTTTCTCCGAATGGAATTAATTTATTATTTTTCAATTGCTGAAACGAGACTCAGCAGCACGAACCCCACAGTTAGCATTAATACAATAATAAGCTGCTTCCAGAAGGTGCGTTTGGCATTTGTAACACATAATACAATCTAACAAACCATAAACTATGTCAAAATACTGCTAAGGTGGTAATTAAAACTTTTAAAAAGAACATAGAATAGATGAGTACATTCCAAATTGTGACTTTTCAATGAAGCTCTTTCATAAAAAACATTGTTACTTGCCAAAACAAATTCAAAGGCATTTTTGTAATTTCTGTTGGGGAAAGGAGGAGTGTTTATCCAGCCTTTCATGTTGGCTGGGCATTTTGACTTTTATTTTTAAAAAAGGCAGTGCAAAAAGAGGTATTTTTGTCTGAATGTGCGTTAAGAAGTCTTGCCTCTCGTCCTTTCCAAATGATGTGCAAAAAGGCTGAAGGCTGGCGAGCGATGCGCCTCAGGGGTGCAAGGCTTTCTTGAGCATCACGGCTGAAATCCAGCGGTGCTGGGATCCAGATGTGGGACCCAAAGCAGTTCCTAAGGGCACGAGGATGCTGGGGGGTCCTGCCCACATCGCTGGCTCCTGCTTTTGGAGGAGGAATCCCCCGCGGGTGCTCGGGATGGGGTTCCCCTGCTCGCCTCGCAGAGCATCTTCTGCAGCGACAGGCATCCAACCAGTGCACACAGCAAAACTGCTTGAGGTATTTATAGTTTTCCCTTCTGATTTCTTTTTTAAATCCTTCCAATTTTGGACACGTTTTTGACAGCTTTTACCTGCTGAGTCACCATTCGTCCTCTTCCACGGGAGCTACTCCTGCCGTACCAATTCCCTGAGCAGGCTTGAGCAACCATCATTTAAAAATAAATCCTGTCAAGGAAATGTTTTTTTCCTTTTTTTTTTTTTTTCTTTCTTCATATCACCAACTGCTTTTCCTGCTGTGTGTTTGCTTTCTTACACAAGATGGCTATTTCATAGACGCGATGCCTTCAGGTTGCTAAGGATGGCTTTATGATTTATGACGTCCCGCCACAGCTCGCCATATGGAGGAACTGTATGTTGAAACCAGATAACGGCGCAACTTTTGAAGATAACTGTATCTGATTCTGTGCAAGAAGCGCTCTGGTTTTCCTAAGATGGATTTTTTTTTCGGTGGTAAACCACAACCTGAGCACAAACTGTTTGATTCTCGTGGCTCCGCTTAATAAATAACTCTGTGTCCACAGCAAGTAGCTGCGGCTGTTGCTTCTGGTGGATGGGGAGGGTTGGTCCTGCCAAGGATAACCCCGATATCCAGGTCGGTTTTCTTTCCCATTTACCAGATTAGAATCATAGAATAGTTTGGGTTGAAGGGACCTTCCCAGCTCCCCCAGTGCCCCCCCTGCCATGACAGGGACATCTTCACCAGCTCAGGTTGCTCAGAGCCCCGTCCAGCCTGGCCTGGGATGTCTCCAGGGATGGTTCAGCCACCACCTCTCTGCCCAACCTGGGCCAGGCTCTCACCACCCTCAGGGACAACAATTTCTTCCTCATGTCCAGCCTGAATCTCCCTCCTTTAGTTTAAACCCATCACCCCTTGTCCTATCGCAACAGGCCCTGCTGAAAAGTCTGTCCCCATCTTTCTTATAGTGCTGGAAGGCCGCAGTAAGGTCTCCCTGGAGCCTTCTGTTCTCCAGATTCAGATGCCACGAGTGTTTACTGCTGTTTTTGCAATGTTGCTTAGTGCTTAATCTGCAGCACTTGCTTGCAGGCTGTCTGTTGGTGGCCAGGCTGCGACGGCCACCTCTCCAGAAACCACATGGAAAGGCTTTAGATATGTACAACGTTGCTCATTTGGGATATCGAAGCATCCGCCTTCGCTTTGCTTCATGCATCTTGGATTTATTTGCTTTACTTTATGAGCTGTAGTTTTGTGCACTGGGTGGTAGTAGTCAAGAAAATCGTTAGCTCTGTCCTATCTCTGTATTCTCACTGATTCCAGACCATGCTGAAGCTGCAGATGAAGGGGCATCGCTTCATGGTATACATGGCTGTTTTGCATTCTTTATTTTGTGGGTGCTCCCACCTTCCCCCTTTACAAATAGACTGAATATTTACTCAGTCTATTTATAAATTTCAGTCTCTATATCAATCTGTCTATATAATAATCCCCCAGGTGGTTGCATTTCACTGTAATACAGCTGCCAGTGGGATGTTAATCTTAGTGAAAGTCTATTTTAGCTTTCTCCTGCTCGCACAGCCCGCTGTCATCCCATGGGGGAAGAGGAAGGGAGACTATTTAACAGGGAGCGATTCGGGAGGGAACAACTGCAGCCTGAAACCGAAGCCGGGTTTGGGAAGGAGCTATTTCAGGGGACAGCTTTGGTTCTGGGCACAGAGGTGCCTTCCACCTCCTTCGTGTAGGACGGTGGCACTAGTTTTGGTGCACGCAGTTTGATGCCCGACTCTTTATTGATGCCCTTGCGCAGGGAGGTGTGCAAGTGGAGTGTGGTGTAGGTGCCTTGCAGGTTTGGGGGTGTCTGGTAGGTTTTGTGGCATCCTTTGGGGTTCTGCTCATGTGCAGGTACATCTTACATACTCACAGGTGTTTAACATGTACATGTGTTTTGTATTGCATGCCTGCTCCTTCGGGATTTAAATATTTTGTCCTGCCTTCCCAGGGGGTTGGATCACAAGCAGCCTCTTATCTGGAGTCTTGTCCTGCTTGCAAGCGTACACCTTGTTTTCTTTCTTCTCTTTTCTTCTAATGAGTGGCCTGTCTTCTCCGTAACTTAACTTGTGATGCCCTGGGGATATGCTGTATTAATCGGCCAGAAAATCTTTGACTTCAAATTCAGCAGGTCCCTGCAGGAGTGGGGTTTAAGCATGAAATCCATGGGGTGTATTTGCAATCTCGGATGCGATGTTCTAGCTCTTACCGCTGTAGTTTTTCCTGATGATACAGAAGACGACAAGCTTTTAACTTCTGCTGCTTCTAAATCTGAATGAGTAATTCAATAACAAATAGCTATCACTTCATTGCTTTCATGTTAAGGAGAAATCCTGTCCTTTTAAAGCCTTTATATAAGAACTGGATAGTGAGCTAATTTCTAATCTCGCAAAACTAACCAGTACTTGAACATAGGGCTTCCATTTATCATTGCAGTCTCTTTTGTTACAGCGATCTTCAGCATATGGTTTTTGGAGAATTTAACATCTAGCTCAGACACGCGGTGACACACTCTCAGTCCTCTCTGTGCATTTAAGTCTAAAAATGGCCTTTTTTTTTTTTAGTTTCCAGGATGCTTGTGAGTACTTAGAGCTAGAAAGGCAAACAAAAGGCCCACCAACACCAACAGTTTTTGCAAAAGAAGGTTTCTAAAAATGCATCTCCTTTTAGTTAGGAGAGCACGTGTGCCTGGGCTACAACACAAAAATTGTTGACATGTTTTGCAGAATTTGCTAAGGGTTTTTCAGTGCTGGGGATTTTTTTTTAAAAAGGCTGCAGCCCCTATGGCATTAGGTGTTTTTCAGCAGGGTGGAAATGCTAAAATCGCCATAGGGATCTGTTTAGGGGAAAAGACGGGCTGTGGTGACACTGACAGGGTTGTGGGATGGGACTGAATGGTTGGGTCTGGGGCTGCTTCGGTATTTCTCCCTCTGCTAAAGGAATTCGGCACCCAGTTATGCATCAAATAGAAGGTGAATGGGGCAGTACCGTGTTGAAATGTTTTTTGAAAAATCAGCTTTTCCCCAGTTACCGTTCGTCCTTCCCCTCAGATGTCCCTTTGGCTGGTGATGTGCGTTAAAGAGGAGAAAAAAAGGAGAAATCCTACGTAGGGATAAAGAAGAGTATTTTCTCCCTAGCACCAGAGCCAGACAGCGAGGAGGACTCGCGTGGGATTCACTGCAGCCGCATGTTCCTCAGCTTCATCCATTTTCCCTTCAAAGCAGAAGCCACACAAATATCTCAATTTTTATTATTGCCGTGATAGAGGAAGCATTTTCTGTCTGAAATAACAGTTGTAGGGGATTTCTTGGGTAGTTTAGAGGGATAAAGGGTTTTTTTGGCCTGTTCTGAGGCCGCAGGAGCCCCGTGGAGTAAAGACTTTGGGCAGAGTTCTCTTGTCACTGAGGATGATTGTGCTGCGGCATATCTGAAGGTTTGGATGAAGGCCCTGCCTGGTGGGTACCAGAGCTGGTCCCCACATCCAAGACTGCAAGATCAGGCTGGACATGAGGAAGAAATTGTTGTCCCTGAGGGTGGTGAGAGCCTGGCCCAGGTTGGGCAGAGAGGTGGTGGCTGAACCATCCCTGGAGACATCCCAGGCCAGGCTGGACGGGGCTCTGAGCAACCTGAGCTGGTGAAGATGTCCCTGTCATGGCAGGGGGGGCACTGGGGGAGCTGGGAAGGTCCCTTCCAACCCACACAGTTCTGTGATTCTAAGATAAGCTGAAGGAAAGCGTGGGGATGTGTTCCCTCCCTCCCTCCCCTGGCACGCACGTAACCCCGAGGCTTGGCTGTTGTTTCAAAGCTGCTCTTTGGTTGGTTTAAATTTAGGAACCGCCTCACACAGGCACAGGCCGCCCGTGTTTGTGCTGGGGGCAGGAGCGGGACAGGGCGTCCACAGCGACCAGATCTGCTTCTCTTCCTGCAGAATTCATTGCCCTCCCCAGCCCGATTCTGTATTTCCACCTCACCTGTGACTTCCTTGCTACTGCTTTTGAGTCAAGTCATCAAGAATTAGGGGGTTTGGGGGAGCTTTTGGTGGTGGGGGAAGAGAAGCAGCAGTGAGAGCAGATCTTTATGGGAAGGGCTGTGGGGCATTGGAACAGGCTGCCCAGGGCAGTGCTGGAGTCACCATCCCTGGAGGGGTTGAACAGAGATGGGGTTCTCAGGGACATGGGGTGCCAGGGGTGGGTTATTGGTTGGACTCGATCTATGACTCTTGCAGGGTCTTGAGATCTGTGCAGCCACATCGCTGCCTCCCCAATGTATGACCTTGTTCTGTAGTTGTGCTCAGGCTATAAAACATGCTCTTTTTTGGCTTAAAAAGTCGTGTTGGTGTAGACTTGCAGAGCACACAAGCACGTAGCTCCTGCCTCTGCAGGCATGGGCTGAAGTCAGAGTATTAGCATCGATCTTGATGCTTGACCTTTTGGGTGCTCTCTATGCAAACACACTTTTTCTTTTTTTTGCGAATTTAGGGGGGAAATAAAAATACAGATACATTAAGGTCTGTGCTGAAGCCAGTCCCGGTGGAATGGCTTTGTCTTTAGCTCCTGTTTGTTTCTTGGTCCCTTCCTCTCTAAGAGGATGATAATCTACCTGGCAAGGGTACTGGGAAGCAAAATTAATTCATGCTGAGGTCTTTGGATAGAAAACACTGCAGTAAGCACAAAGTGTGGGTGTAGGCACAGAGCTGTATAGCGCTCGGGTGGCGCCTGCGAACCTACACATAGAAATGTGCTGATACCCTTCAGCATGGCTTTAAAAATTGCCTGTACCTTTGAAAGTGTAAATATAGGAAGAATAATCACCCCAATGGCTCTCTCTGCAACCTCCAGCTTCCGAAGCAAAGCCTTGTCTTTCCATTTTTTCCGTACCCGTGTCCTCATCTTGCATTACAGGTCCTTGCTTAGGACATGCACTCGCAAAACTCTTTATTTTCCCTGTCTGACAGTCACAGAGGATTGCAGCTCTTCGTCAGGAGGCCTGACCCCTGGCTCCTGTCATCAGGTAGCAAGATTTAAATAAAAGGAAAGGTTTTTTTTGGGTAGAAAAAGATAAATAAGGCATCCACTGGAATTTCCTGAGGTTTGGTTTTTTATTTTGGTCAAGAATAGCCTGGAATGCTCCTTGCAAGGAACAAATAAAGACTGAGGTGTCTGAGCTGAGCATGATAATTTATTTGAACAGAGTATAACAATTTATTTTGAGCTCACTGGAAGCAGGAGGCTGCAATAAATCTACCTGGCTTTGCAGCCCTTCACATGAGTGAAAGCAGGGAGAGCTGGGGATGGGGATTTCTGCTTTGGGGTGGATGCACATCTTGGCCAAAAAACCTGAGAGCCTCCCATTCACCCAACATGCAAGAAGCGTTGCTTTGCCTCATCACCATGTGGGCGGTGAGTAAAGGCAAAATTGCTCCGCAGACCCCCTCAGCTGCCTTTGCACTGAGGTTTCCTTGCGTGTAAATCTTGGTGCAGCTTCTCAGCAGAGATGGGAGTTTCACCTTGTAATAACAGAGGATCTTTGAAGATAAACAAGTATGGTTTTGGTCTGGAAAATACTTGCAGATCCTTAGATCCTCCGGCCAGAAGGGAACATGCAGATTCTCTGGTCTGGCCAGACAAGTGCGCTCCGTCGTTCCCGTAGTTGAGCTCCTGGTTTTTGGGCGAGCTGGATTTTATTTTGGCATTTTCCGTCGACTCCCCGAAATGGGGTCAGCTCTTGCCTGCCGCTTTCTCCGGCGGATGATGTTCTCCTCTGGCAGGATCTCTTCTCTCCTGTGCCTGACCTGGCTGATGAGACATGTCAGCAGCGCGTAGGGCTTTTATCAGGAGATGAAAGCAGATGCTCAGCGCTGGGGGGGAAGGTGCTTCCTACGTGTTTGGCTCTCCCTATCCCTTCTCCCACACTGGGAAGGGACGGTGATGGGCAACAGCATCATCCTGCCTCCCCCTGCCCCTTGGCTGCTCATTTCCAGGGGGTCCCATCCACATTCGTGGGGGTAAATAAATGCAGCTGGGGGGGTCCCTGCTCGGAGCGACGAGATGGATCGAAAACAGCTCGCACCAGTTGCACAGACTTCAGCCGGGGCCAGCGGGTTTTCTTCTGCCAGAAGAGCCAGGTTGAGCGATGAAGGCCCCCTTGTTAACACGTATTGCCTTAAGCTATGTTTCCACAGCTTTCCGTCTGTTTACCGAGAGTATTCAGACATGTAATTCCACCGGATCTGGCTGCTTACGGAGCAGGCTGGATTATTTGTGTTTCATAAATAAAGCCAGAAAACGCAAGGCCCAGAGCACTGAAAGCCAGCTCTGCATTGCTCCTAATGAGCTTTCTTTTTTGGTCCCACTCTCCTGCCTTTTGCTTTTTAAAATTTTTTTGGTTTTGATTTTTAACCGTAGCCCCCCTTCCCTTTGGCCCAGGTGTGCCTCATCATCCGTGTTCTCTCCCAAAACTTAGCAAAACCCCACAAGCCAACCGTGTTGCCACAGAAGAAGGTATTTCTGCCCCGTTTCCACCCCTTCTGGCTTAAAGGGCTGTTTTTTAGCATCAGCTCCTGCCTCCTTAAACCTTTTGTGGCTTCATGTCGCACTTGTACCCCTCTGGAGAGGAGTCTTACACGGGCTCCCTGCTCCCCGTGGCCCCTCGCTCCCCTGGGGGGTCCTTTTTCTGGTTTAATCCTGCTAACCTTTTTTTTCTTCCTATGGTAAAATCTTATTTTGAGAGGCTGGTTTACACGGGCACCCGCGTGAACTGAGAGCTCCGTGTCCGTCTGTCTCCCACGGGACGCAGCATCCCTCCCTCGCCTCCCCCGGAGCCCACGAGAAAAGCGGCTCTGTAAAGGTAAACGAGCAGTTTGGTTAATGAGAGCTCTGGTTAATTAGAGCTCTCTGGGCCTTTTCCAGCTGGATGTCCACAGAAGCAGGGGACGGCTTGGGTACTCAAGCCGGGTACCTGGACCGGAGCTCCAGGGCTTGCACATGGGCCTTGCAGTGATGATGAGGCGCTGCAGCGGTGGAAAAAAGAAACCAAAGCCTATTTTTTTTCATAAAAAGGTCTCTGCTGATAGTTTAGCGGTCCAACCTGTCCTTAAAGCACCTTGTAGGAACTATTAAAGCAGTGCTGGTAGAAGCGCAGCCGTATGTTCATCTGAACATGGGGGCGTCAACTCAATTAGCAGAAGTGTTTGGAGGAACATCTGTGAAGGGGTAGGAGAGATTTCCAGTTCCTCCTGCATGGCAAGTCCTGTTCCTGTGGGACCCGTGTTTGGTCTCCAGGACTGAGCCAGGCTCCTGCTGTGAGGATGTCTCACCGAGGTGCTGCTGCCTCCCTGAAAATTCAAATAAAAATGGGTGGGTTTGCAGCCTGCCCTGCTGCTCAGGGTGGTTTGCAGGGCAACCAACGTGCGCAGCGATAGCACGGCCTGTCCTTCAGCCAGGCGAGCCTCGGTTTTCCGAAGTTGGAAAGAATTGCTGTGGATAAACGCGGTAAAGTCTGGGATACGTGTCCCGTTGGAGTCGGTGAACAGACGCCTGTTGTTTTATGGAGCTGTGGTTGAAAACTTGAGCTCTTTCCTTTGGCCGTAGTGTTTGGGGCTGAGACCTGGGGATGCCCCAGGTACGTGAGAAGCACGGAGCCGGGGTCATTTATTTACCTGCTCTGTAATTTGTGCTGCTGGGACCCTCGGTGCTGAAACTGGGGAGGCTAAAGGGAGCCTGTGCTGTATCCCTTGGTGTGCGACCTGCACGGTGCCGCCTCCTCAGCCCGATGGGGGATTTGGGCTGGGGACATCCCGACGGGACGTGTCGCCAGCCCTGTTGATGACCGACTAGCAAATCCTCCCCATCACAAGGCCTGTAAAGTCGTGTTCTCCCAGTATGAATTCTCATTTTCTGAAAACCTGGTGTTTCTGGGGATTCCCTTAGGTTCCATCCACACCAACTGGGCTGAGATGTAAGTTTGGGAAATGGACCCCGTAAGCAGAAGAACAATGAGAAGCTGCTCAAGCTACTTGTTTTCTTATGGAAAACAGACTTCAGGACTTTGTTGCATGTTCTGGGGGAAGAAAATGAATCTTTGAAGCTTTGCTCGCTTTCTGTCTGACTTTTCGGCATAGCAATTAATATAAACCCCCATTTTACCTGTAGCCTTAGTGAAGAGCACCCATAGTGTCAGACCATAGATTTAGGGATGATGGATCATTATGACCGTAGCGGTTTGGGGATGATGCCGACTGCACTTGGCAACTTCTGCCTTTGCTGGTCATGGCTGCGGATGGGGCTAATCCTACAAAATAACGATGTGCAAAGACTCCGTGCTTTGTACCTTCAAAGCATCAGGCAGCTGTGAAACAGTTAACGCCAAACTTTTGTCTGCTCCGTCATGAAATTGTGGACCAAATTGTGAACCCTAGGGGAGCAGCGCAGACCTCGAGTCTCGCCCGGGCTCGCTTTTCCCCTGGCTTGATGTGCGGCTGGATATCATGTCACATCCCAAAGGCAAGGAAACGTTTGAGTCCGTAAAATGTTTGACACCAGAGATGTTTAGGAAGACAGGACCCTCCAGGCAAAGATTTGGTGCTGGTTTGAATTTGTGAAGAGCAACACGTGAGCTGTGTAACCAGTTTAATCGTCAAGGAGGCTATGTCCAAGAGACCCTAGATGCTGATAATAAACCCAGTTAGACTCTTAGGGTGTTTGTTTTGTTTTGTTTTTTAATGCCCCATGTGATGTTTCCAATGGCACTTTATGTTTCAGACTTCCTGGGCAGGACGGCGGGAGGATCTAGAAATATCCGAGGCATTAACAGCGTCTCTGTCTCTCTTCCTCTTCCCATCCAAGGATAATAAGAGCTGCGGGGTGAGCCCTTCCCCCAGAGCTGCAGGGCTCATGTTGCTTTTCCTTGCATATTTTAGTACGGAGAAAATAGCCTTGAAGTATGGCAAAAGGCAGAAATACGTCAGAGCATCAGGAATCACACCAGTCTCTTTGAGGATGGAGTAAGAGAACATAAAGATTTTTCTTTCTTTCTAAAGGCTTTACGAGCAAAGCTGCCGTTTGGGGGATGGAGGATCGTAAAGAACTTTCCTGGACCGGAGAAATGATTCAAACTGACAGATTTCAAAATGAAAACAAAACTGGGGAAAAGCTGAATTTTTAAGAAGCACTGCTTGTGTCATTTAAAAACAAAATAACCTGCATTTGCTTTGCAGCTTTGCTGACATTATTTCTCAAGCTGTGCATTAATGATTTGACTTCTTGACTATTCCCTTGGTTTTAAAACCGGGTTTTGCTGGACAGGGTGGCTGGTTTTTTTCCCTTTTGTGCCCATGTACATCAGTGTGGTTGCTGTGGCTCTGAGCTGATGGGGGGAGCTGGTGATCCCCTAATGGAGAGGGGACCGGGGGCTCGGTTTTGGCTCTTGTGTGATGCCCAAGGTGTCTTGGGCATTGAAAAGCCTCTGGGAGCAAGAAGCATAGGAAAAGGGTGAACTTGCTGCGTTGTGTGGACAATTGCAGTCCTTGGTGGTGTATGTAGCTCTGCTGGGAGGACAGGCTGAGAGAGCTGGGGTGTTCAGCCTGGAGAAGAGAAGCTCCGGGGAGACCTTATAGCAGCCTCCAGTACCTAAGTGCTGAATGGTTTGGTGACAGAGTCAGGTTATGGTTGGACTCCACGATCTTGAGGGTCTTCTCCAACCGAAATGATTCTGTGATTCTGTGCTGGTGCCAGGAATCTCTCACCTTCGTGTACTGAAGATTGCAATTTGAAAGTGTGTGTGATTTTTAAACCCGATAGTGTCACTCAACTGTGAGCACAGAGAAGATGAAAAGATAAAAAGCAGACGAACAAAAAAACCCCAACAGAATGATGCATCTTTGCTCTTTTATTTTTTGAAATGAGACCTCGTTAGCTGGTAGCAGAGGGGGTTGCAGTGGGTCTGGGAGAGGTGGCATGAATTGGAATTGGGTGGATTGGATATTAGGAAACATTTCTTTGTGGAAAGGGTTGCCAGGCATTGGAACAGGCTGCCCAGGGCGGTGGAGGAGTCACCATCCCTGGAGGGGTTGAACAGACATGTAGATGAGGCTCTCAGGGACATGGGTTAGTGCCAGGGTTGGGTTATGGTTGGACTCAATGATCCTAAAGGGTCTCTCCCAGCTGAAATGATTCTGATCCCGTGAAGGGCAGCAGCAGGATCCCTGTCCCCTGGCCACACTGAGCACACTGAGCTCGGGGCTGACGCAAGGCTGGGCCGCGCTTGCAGGGGATCCTGGCTCGTCCCCGGGGCCGTGGTGCTCCGGGTCAGCCTGGCGTGTTTGCACTGCAAACAGCGCTGCCGGGCACAACGCCGCCGCGCGGCGTCGGGGACGTCCCAGCGTGGCCTGCGGTGACACCCGCTCGCCGGGGTCGGTGCTCCCGGCGTGCCCGTCCTGGGCTCGGTGCGGGTGTTTTATGTTCCGTCAGCAGGCAGAAGCGCTCCGGCGCTGCCGGGTAAGTCGCTGATCATCTGGCACGGCCGCGGCTCCCGCGGCTCCCTGCGAACCTGGCTCAGCTCCATCGGGAGACGGTCATATCGCCAGGGCCTCCAAGCGCAGAGCTTACCCTGGGAAGAATATGAACTGGCGCAGGACAGTCGCTTCACTGCGTTCTTTAGTGGATTTTCGATTCTTTTTCTACTACTGTGTCTATCACCGTGACTCCAGAGTGGCTCCGGTCAAGCAGTAAGTGCAGTGGGGAATGTCAGATCAGGTCGGGGCAATCCCAAGTACAAACACAGGCTGGGCGGAGAATGGATTGAGAGCAGCTCTTCGGTGAGGGACTTGAGGGTGTTGGTTGGTGAGAAGCTCAACGTGACCCAGCAATGTGCGCTCACAGCCCTGAACACCAACCGTATCCTGGGCTGCATCACAACAAGTGTGACAGCAGGTGGAGGGAGGGGATTCTGCCCCTCTGCTCCACTCTGGTGAGACCCCCCTGCAGTGCTGGTCCAGCTCTGGGGCCACCAGTGTGAGAGGGACATGGACCTGCTGGAGTGAGTCCAGAGGAGGCCATGAAGATGATCGGAGGGCTGGAACAGCTCTGATGTGAGGACAGGCTGAGAGCTGAGGGTGTTCAGCCTGGAGAAGGCTCCAGGAGATCTTATAGCAGCCCTCCAGTACCTAAAGGGGACCTACGGGAAAGCTGGAGAGGGACTTTTTACAAGGGCAGGTAGTGATAGGACAAGGGGTGACGGGTTTAAACTGAAAGAGGGGAGATTTAGATTAGATACAAGGAAGAAATTCTTCACCATGAAAGTGGCCCTGGCACAGGCTGCCCAGAGAAGCTGTGGGTGCCCCATCCCTGCTCAAGCCCAGCTGGACGGGGCTCTGAGCAACCAGGTCTGGATGAAGGTGTCACGGCCCATGTCCGGATTGAAAAGTGCGTGAAATCTGTCGCAGAGCCTTTTGTGGCACTTGTGGTGCACTCCACGAGTGCTCCCTCTCTGCTGCCACATCTTCTGGTTTAGTTTCCGTGCAAGCAGCGGTGCATCCATCATTCGGGTTCACTCCCGAGCAACACCGAATTGCCTGTCTGCAGTTTGTCTTTCCGCAGAAGGATGTTTTTGCCAGCTGAAAAACAGATCTCCAGTCTCTCAGAGATGAGGTGGCTTCGGACGCCCACAGGTTTTCTTAGGTTCTTTTTTTTTTCTGGCGTGCACGCTTCCAGAACGGAGTGGGAATCCTTCCACTGTAGCTTCGAGTTTTGGGACGCTTTTTTCTTTCTAGTTCTATAGATGTTGTCGCTCATTAGTGATGGCAGAGAGCCTGCAGGTATTTATCACAGCATCAGCCATCTGGCTTCCCCGCAGCAGCTCCCAGCCTTCGAGTAATGCCAGGGAATTCAGGCAAAGTGCAGGATGTAAATACAGAACAGGGCAGATAAATAAAAATTACGAAAGCCTTGTTTGTTTAAAGCCCTTTTTTTTTTTTTTTTTTGTTAGAAAAGAGTGAAAATTAAACTTCAAATGATTACAGTCTGCAATAAGACAAAAATGTGCCACGGTGAGTTGCTGTGCTTTGTATTAAATATTCAAGCGCTGCCTGTTTGCTGCCAGGGTGTTAAAGTCAAAGTGTTGGGGGTGAGGAGTCGATAGCAAAGTACCTGTAAAGAGATTATTGAAGTGCTACATTTTCTTCCTTCGTGTTGAATTGCCCGGTTCTGTTCAGTGGCAGCTCCCTTCAAAGCAAAGACGGTCATCAGGGGCTGAGACAAGGCCAAGGATGTTTTCCTTTTCATCCCCCAGGTTAAGGTGAGATCTGTTACTGCTAAATTCCTGAGATCAACCAGAAGGAAAAAAAAAAAAGAAAAAAAAAGAGAAAAAATTAAAAAGCACGGAGTCTGAAATACAAGTGAAATAAGCTCCGATTCCCTTGGTTTCTCCGTATCTATTCCACAGTGCCGAAGCTACCTTGTCATTCTGCTCTTCGGTTTCCACTTGAGCGAAGTTTAACACATCGCTGTGAAGAATGAGCGTGTAGTAAATATAATGATTCATCATTTCTACCGTAGTGAAAAAGGGAGGTGGGGAATGTCTGTCAAGTTCTCCGAGTCCTTGAATTAAATGTGTAGGGATTTTGAATAACCTCCGAGTTAGCAAATAAAAGCACTAATTTTAGTGGCGAGATGATATTTAATTGAAAAGCAACCAAAGGGACATAGTCATTTTTAGGCAACTAACAAAAAAAGTATAAATACAAAATAAGTTTAAAATAAAGTAATTGGATATTAATTGAAATTTAATTTTAATTAGGTGCTTGAAATTGGATCGTCTGGATCCCTGGGGGTCCTGTGTCTGTCTCTTCCCTTTTTTTTTTCCCCTCTGTAAGGCAAATGCCAATTAATATTTTAAAAGTGCTTTAAATAACTTCATGTCTGCAACCTGTTGCGAGTCAGTGGGACTCAGATGTTCAGAGGTTTAGGAACCTGCATGCAGTTGTAGTTACAGAATAACCGCAAAGGGAGTGAAGTGTCCAAGGTCTTTGTGTGTCTTAGGTGCTCAGTTTTCCTTAAAAGCAGAAGAGATAAAAAAATCCAGTTTTTCTGTTCTGCTCTGGAATGTCACCTGTACTGGTTGTCTTCTCCTGGCTGGAGAGAAGAGGGCATGGTTCAGACCGCTTAGAGAAGATCTTGCGTTTTTCTCTGGATGTCTGGAGATGCGATGGTTTGCCTTCCCCAGAGAGTGTGCCAGGAGCTGTGCGATGCCCCCAGCTGCACTGTGGTGCAGGATCTACCCTTTGTCCTTGGGGGCTTCATTTCCACCTAGCAAGGGTCCTCTGGGGTGCCTAGATGGGCTTTTGGTCAACCCTGGTGTCCAAAGTGTCTTGGAGCTCCTGGGGGTGGAGGAGATGCTCGAGTGTTCTCCTGCCGCAATCTCCGTGGTCCAGGGGATGCAGGTGCCGAAACTTCTTCTCAGAGCATCGTTGACTTTCCTGGGAAGATGGAGATGCTGCTTTTGGCTGCTCCGAGGGATTTCACGGTGGATCCTGCCCTTGGACAAGTGAGGACAGGGCCGGTACCAGCCGCGGGGCTGGTGGTGGGGTGAAGAATGTCCTCCGTCTAGACGGCTGGGTCTGACTCAGGGATTTGGGGTTTTGGGAACGGCCTCACCGGCTCCCTCGGGGCAGCGCTCAGGTGCACCCAACCGCTGCTATTTTTGTACCTGTGCAGGGAGGGGAGGCTCACGGCTCCTTCGGGCAACCAGCAGCAAGACAAGCAAGATGCTCCAAAGACAAGCAGATGCTGGAACCTTCCGCTGTGCTCCAGCCAAGCCGTCCCCTGCTGTGGCATCCCCGGGGTGGCTTTGTTGGGGGGAAAAAAGGCTAAATGGGCACAGCATGCAAGCCTGGGAGGGTTATGTGTGCTGGAAGCATTTTGTGGGGATAACTGCATCTTTCCCACCTCCATCGCACGCCTGGCCTGGGTCCCCGTTGGGTCCCGGCTGCTCGGGGAAGCTGGCAGCATCTTCTGGCTCCTTGCCGAGGATGTATCTTGATGCATATTGACTCCAAGATGCCCTTGTTGTGCTCGGTCAGAGAAACGGTGTCTAAAAGGGGCATCTTTAATCTACGTGAGGAGCTGTCGCTTAATGGCTCGGAGCTGCAAAGCTCGTTACCGTTGCTTAAAAAGAAGGAAAAACTCAAGAAAGAAGGAAAAGCGAGTTTTCTTGTCCCTGCGCTGCGTTTGCAGGAGCCGAAGTGCTCAGGGCTGTGCGTGGCATCTTGCGTGGGTCACGCACAAGCTGACACGTGTGACGTGGAGGGGACGGGGACAGCGTATGGAGGAGCAGGTCTCCGCTCCCCTCGCCCAGTGTTGCGGAGTTCAGCCGCTTTTGATCTGCTCCTCAAGTCGACGCCGCTTCCTTCCACCTCTCAGAGCTCCAGAAGAGATGGGTTTCACTCGGGAAGTCGGAACGGTCGCCTTATTTATAGAAGAATTATTTGTTTGGACATTAATAACCTCGGCGTTTGTCGGCAACGAGCTGGAGATCAGCTTCCCCTCCTGCTGTGTTCCTGCACCTTTGGAGCCTGGGGGAGACCCTCTTGGATCCCGGGGGGTTTTCCTGGGCTGGATCCCCCCCATCCCGGGACACCCCTGCACCCGCCTGGGTACCGCCCTGGGATGTCCCCTCCGTGCTGCCGGTCCCCTGATGATCGCTGATGCTGTAGCATTTGCCAGCGCACAGCTCAGCAATACTCTTCAGAAGCATCTCCTCACGAATATTGGGTAAGGCGTTCCGCCCAAAAAAGCTGATAAAACCCCATTTCTCAGTGCAGGCTCATGAAAAGGCACAAGCATATGTTTAGCTGCATCATACTCATTTTGCTGGTTTCCCCATTTCAGCTCTGAAGTGAAATCATCCCTCAGCCTTTAACTAATGGAAACTTGGTTTAGGTGCCAAGATAGAGGCAGCAGAACCTGAAACTATTTTTCCAAAGCACTGGAAACATTGTGCAGCTACAGCTACCATAGGGGAGGCAGGATGGAAACATCCACATCAGGTTTGTTACCTCCGATACCAATTTTCCAGAGATAAAATTTAAGTCCCCTGCATCGTTCTGCAACAAAGTAGATCTGTTTGTCGATTCAGTATAAAGATTCTTGGGTTTAAGCCAAATCATTTCATTTTAGCTGAGCAAAGGCCCCTCGGAAGATGAATGGATTTCTTCTGCATGCTTTCCCTGTGCTCTTTTTCATTGTCAGAGCAATGTAAGGAGTCCTAAGAGTAATTAGGAATCTAGCCCTTTGTTTTCCTTTTATTTATTCTTTTTAAAATTAGGGGAGAGGGCTCATTCCTCCAGTTCAGCTGAGAGTCCACATGAAATAAAATGTCCCGGAGTGCGGCGTAGGGTTGAGTAATGTCATGCGTAATGCCGACTGGAGCATCTGCCTCCCCTAACATGCGAATCGAGAAGAAAACAGATTTTTCTTTTTCTTTTTATAAAACGAGGTGTGTGGTTTGTTTGTGGAAGGTTTGGAAAAACTTCTGGAGCTCCTTCGCATGTATATGCAATCCTCAGGCATACTTGCCTGACTGTCCTAGCTGCTAATTTAAAGGTCAAAATCTTGGAGGTTTCCCAATGTATATCGTCTAGAGTGATGATTTTTTTCCGTATTAAAAAAAAAATAAATTTGCCAGTAACATTTAATTATTTTCCAATTCATTTAAGCTCTGGCAGAGGGGTCTGTATTTGCGCTAGTGGGGTATCACCCAAGTGAGAGCAACGTGTCCCGCTTGAGCTGCCTCCGGTGCAGGGGAAAGACTTTTGTTTTTAATTCTCTAAACACGATTCGGGTCTCAAGTATGAAAGTCTGACGAGGGGAAATACTGCACCAGAACATTTGCTTGTGGTTTTTCTCTCTTCTCGCCCTCCCTTTCCCTGTGCGTGCCTGCGAGAGAGGGAAAGCGAGGGTTTGTGCGGAGGGAGGGGGAGGCACCGGCCAAAATTTTCCAGCGGGGAGCTGCTGGGGCTTGGCAGGCCGGGTGCTCCTCGCTAGGATATTTAGAGAGAGGTAGAATAGCTGAAACAGGAGTAATTGGGCTTTAGCCTCCTGCTGTACAGACAGCAGCTTCTCGAGATGAGCAGCTCTCCCTGCCTCTCCTTTTGATGCGTGTCCCCGAATTTCCCTCTAACCCCTTCTGCCCCCATCACCTCGAGCGTGCGTGCGTGTAGATTTGGTCCCGAATGGCTTTGTGTTTGGGATGGGTGAGGATGAAAAGGGATGGCGGCATGGGATGGGGAAGGAGCGGCCCCCGAGGTGGATGGTACCACACACAGTTTAGCTATGGCAAGATTAAAGGAAGGGCTGCTTATCTCGTTACTCCGAAGGATAATTATAGCAAGGAGCAGAAGTGGAGGGAATGAACTTTCTGGGTCTGACTCATCCACTTTGCTCCTCTCCGGCAGAGCGGAGTGGGTGGGGATGTCCCCAGAGATGCTTCCCAACCCCATCACTGTCCCTGGACACGGGGCGGTGGCTTCAAATGGACTCTGCCCCCTCTCTGGAGCCGGGGGACCCGTGGGGGTACCTGAGGATGCAAGTGCAGCTCACGGCCCTTTAGCTCCAGCAAACTTTGAGGGACACAGGACTTTCGCTGGGTCATGTTTACAGCTGGACTCGACGATCTTAAAGGTCTTTTCCAGCCTAAATGATTCTATGGTTCTATTGTACAGCCCTGGGAGAATCATGGGAAGTCCCTTTTTCTCTTTCAGGGATTGTTTTGGATTTGATGTTTGGGGTCCGAAGGAGGGAGAGGGTTTGCCGGCGTAACCCCCTGCGTAACGTGGGGCCGGAGATCTCCGCTCGGCCGTTCCCCAGCCGTGTCCCTGCCTCTTCAAACTGGGCCATCTGCACCTAATTAGGGCAGAGTTTTCTTCCAAGAAGCTCGTTCTTGAATGAACGCTGTTGAAAGGTGCGTTCGTTATATAAGTACTTGTTGTACATCCTCCGGGCCATCCGTGGGAAGAGCCTCCAATAGGAGATGCCTATTCCCCATCCAGTTCATTTTTAAATTTGCATCTCATTCGCTTATCACCTGCTTTCCCAGACCCCTTTGTTAAACGCAGAAAGATTTAAAATGTCAGATATCCCCCCCCACCACAGGGCCGATTTCCCTAGCCGTGCTTTATAACTGGATAGCAGTGATGTACCCGCGAAGGAATGCCGGGAACCGCTGCCGTTCGGGATCTTCTCCCAGCCCACGGAAACTCCACATTCTTCGGCCAGCTTGCGGCACGCCAGCACATTCCTGCTCCATGAGGTGGAAGCAATACTGGTAGTGTGAGCTGTGATTTCTGCGGCTGGGGTGGGGAAGCGCCGCTTTAAAAAGCCTCTTAATTATATTCTTTCTCAGCAACGCATCAGCGCTGTTTTTAGCCCATTACGAGCGCTGCATTTTTTCTCTTAAATCACGCCTGTTAGCTGATTGACCTAGTTCTTTCTTTTTTTTATTTATTTTTTTTTAATTTTTTTTTGCCATCGCAAAATGTTCTATTTTCAGCCACTTTACAGCCCGTGAAGAAGAAGGCGGGGGAGTAAATTAGGAGCCCAGCCCTATTTCGTGCCCGTCTCCTCACTCGCCTGCCGATGGCTGCGTTGGGTTCTTCACCTGAAAGCACAGATACAATGCAGGTCCCTGTGCAACCTGGTTCCTTAAACTTCTCCTGAGTCACCTTGTTTCCTCAGGCAGTGGCGCTGCCAGCAGGACGTGTCCCCATCGGTGACATTGCCGTGCTGCATCCGTCCCTGGCTGGCACCGGTTGTTCTGCAGACCAGGCCCCAGCAGTGCCATTCTCACAGACCTTGTCACTCTCTACAACTGCCTGACAGGAGGTTGTAGCGTGGAGGGTGTTGGTCTCTTCCAAGTAACAAGCGATAGGATGGGAGGAAATGGCCTCAAGTTGCACCAGAGGAGGTCCAGATTGGATATGAGTAGATATTTCTTCCTGGAGAGGGCTGTGGGGCATTGGAACAGGCTGCCCAGGGCAGTGGTGGAGTCACCATCCCTGGAGGGGTTGAACAGATCTGTAGATGTGGCACTTAGGGACGTGGTTTAGTGGTGGACTTGGTAGTGCTGGGTTAGTGGTTGGACTCCATGATCTTAAATGTCTTTTCCAACCCACAGGATTCTGTGGTCTTTGTTTACGTGGAGCGGGGTGCATAAGGGCGCAGCTCCCATCGCCCACCATGCAGGAGAACGCGGGGAGGCCAGGATGGGGGAAAGATCTGGGGGTGCTCACAGAGGCGGCGATGGGTGATGCTAAACCCTCTGCCAAAGGAGAAGAGCATATGGGTGTGGAGGTGGGAGCGAGGTTTTCACCTCTTTGCGAGCTCTTTACAAGCAAAGGTGAGGCTCCTCCGCACCGTTGCACCCCACGGTGCCATGGGACACATCCCCCCGGGATGCCAAGTAGCATGAGGGTTGTATGTCTCAAAGAGGGAAGGATGGGAGAGCTCTGCCCTCCAAGTCTTGTAATAAATTCCCTTGCAGCAAAGCCAGGCTTTGGGAAGGTGTGCTGGCTGCTGGCTGGGAGAGCACCAGCTGCTGGAGATGCTAATCCGGAGTCAGATGCACATCGGGGTGATGGACCCGCTGGGTTTGTGATCGATACGATGGGTGTATTTATTGTAATTCCTCCCGTTGTCCTTAGAGCTGGTGAGTCAGAGCCCTGCTGTGTGCCGGCATCATCTTGCTCTCCTTTAAATGCTGATGAACTTGAACGGAAAGTTGATTTGTCCCATTTGCATATTAAGCAGCGGATCCTTCGAGGAAGCTGTTGGATGCAATCGTTACTGACGATGCAGGAGGTCGGGGCCTCTTCAGCCAGGGATAAAGCGATGAATAAAAGATGCGCTGCCTGGGGGATAAATCTCTGTGTTAGTCCCCTGTCAGTGGATGGTGCACCTGGGAGAAGTATTTGCGGCAGCCTGCGTTCAGGGGGACGATTAAGGAAACTCATCCTATTTAGTTTATCCAGGAAGACACAAAGAATTGATCTATCTGTGGATAAATACCGACACGGGCAGTTTCAGCGGTGGTTGGTGGCCGGTTTTAAAAACACAAAGAGTTGGAGGTGGGTGCTGGACGCATTCAGGCTGGAGATGAGGTTTGGGTTTTTAGCTCGTTGTGTAATTAACCTTTGCGGCAGCTCCCCGGGGGCTCAGATGGATTCTGCACGGGGTTCAAGTCGGGGATGTCCGCTTCCCGCAGGGTACCTGGTGTAGATGCTGCAGGGCTCCCCAGCCGTAAAATTCTCTTTAATCCCTTAATATTCAGCAAATCAAAGTGATTGACCACAGTACAGCCCTTCCTGGCCCTCACTTCAACCAGCTCATGAATCTGTTAATAGTCTCGTAATGTGGTTTTTTGGTGGATTTATCTTTTTTCAGCGGGCTTGGGAGGCATCTTTCCCCAGACCTGCTCCATTTCTTGCCTCGGCTCCGGCCTTGTCTCAAAATGCGTGTTGTGAAAATACTGATGCCTCTTTGGGGAGAAGACGGGCTGTTTCAATCTCTTGGCGGGCCCTTAGGTTCCTCGGCAGTGACTTTAATCTCTCTTTGCTTCTTCCCTGTGAAGTTACCTTTATGCAGCTCCTGGCGGGACCTTTCTTCACACTCCGCTCTCAAATGTGCGTGTTCAGACAGGTTGTACTTTTTTCCCTCCCCACCTTATGACAAGCAGATCAGTAATTCTTTGCTTTCGATAGGGTTTTTGATCCCTTCAGCCGGGGAAGACGCTCGCTCGTGCTCTTGCAAGCCCTCTCGTCCCCCCGTGGGGAGCGCGGTGTTGAGGGAAACCTTCCAGCTACAGCCACCACGCTCCTTTTTCTTGCAAAAGGTGCTAAAATGAGCCCAAAGCAATGATGCTCGAGAATCCTGTCCCACTGCTGGTACTGGTGCAACTGGGGGAAGCAGCAAGCTTAGCCAGCGCTGCTGGCATCGCCTAATCCTTCCCTAAGGATTGTCCCATGCAGATGATGGATGTTGCAGAGATTTACAGGAGCTGGTCTTTCACAGCTGCAGCGTTCGGTAGGCGTGAAAAGATAAAACAAAGAAAATCCTGTTGCAATGGCCTCATCCATCCTGCCCCGCTCCCGGGTCTATTCTTGGCCTGCTGTGATACCAAGAGTGTATTTTTAGATTTACAGTCATGTGTTTGCTGTATCTGATGTGCTGCCGTGCCTCCTGCCCGGCCGGTCACAGGGATGCGGGTTTCCCTGACAGGTTACCAGTCTTTGGGGTCCTTTCCCTGAGAAGGGGTGGCTGTTTTTAAAAAAAAAAAAAAGAAAAATAATTAAAATAAAGCTTTAAAGGGCTCCTAGCAACATGTTGAGTTGTAAAATTGAACTGTGAAGACAAAAGCAACCTATTTGTAATGATGCATCCTGTACTGATGTGTTTTAAGAATACATTGCAGTACAAATGTGCTCTGTCTGTAGATGTTTAGAATGATCTTTTCCTGGGAAACTTGCCTAGTTGTCCAGATACATACATATATTATATATTTATTAGCTGAGACTGCACATAGCAAGCATTTTGGTTTAACATCCTTTAATCATGGTGGTCTTGCATATTTATTCTAGCTATTCGCAGATGACTGCCTGCCTGAAAAGTGTTTGTCTGATAAAAATGGAATTGTTGAGTTGCTGGTATCCATTTTCTCCTTGTGCCCTGGAAATAGGTGATTTCTTTTGAAGGATGCTAACGGTGGGACCTCTGATTCCTTTCCTGTCAAACACATAAAATCCACTCAGATAGACATCCTTTTTTCTCCATGTAGAGTCTTACCTGCAAGCTGCTGTCTTACCCGTGCAGACATGGAGATCTTAAGGGAAAGGGCAGCACGATGCAAAGAGTGTGTCAGTAAGACAGCTGTAAATCAGAAATAAGACAGCTATAAATCAGAATATATCCAGAGTGATGGAAAATCATTCATAAAGCACTGGGGGAATCACACATATTCCAGAGGGCTGCCCTAGACAGATGTCGTACATGCCAGACAGGTAGATGGGGACTGTAGCATTTGCTCAGGAATAAGAAATGGAAAAAGCTCACCCCAACCTTTTAATACTCGCGCCTCTAAATCACACTTTTATGGACTTGTTTAAAATATGGTGCAGGCAGAATCTGTTTCTCTAGGGTGACTTATGCTGGAGTTAAAAAACAGAAAGCAAATTTTGTCTGCCAGCCAAGTAAAACTTGGATTGGCTATTAAAACCAGGATTTTGTTGGCTAGCATTGTATCTGATTACATGAAAGTGTGGGAGCTAATGCTTTCTAAAGCTATTTTTCCAGCCTTTCAGATGCTCGGTCAAATCACCTACCATAGCCGTTCAGCAGGGCTCCCCTCCCCACCCACCCTGCGCCTTCTAATCAAACCCACACGCCTCGGGAAACTCAGGAAAAGCACTTTTTGCCCTACATATTTATTTTTCAGTAAACGTAGCTGTTGTTCTAGACAAATAATCTTTAAAATATTTTTGCTGAACTGAAAAGGAGGCAGAGAAACCTGTTGATTGTAAGCATCCCACCAGCTTAGGTGATTTCAGCTGCCAGAGGTGAGAAAGTGTCTCAGCAGGTGTAAATGACCCTGTTTCTGTTGAACGACTTGGAGCTGACAGTCGGGGTCTCTGTGGAGTGGAATTTAACTTCGCCTTTGCAGAAGACGCCTGGGAAGGTGCACGGTCCTCACTTTTTCATAGGGGGAGCATCAGCTGATGGGTGCGGGATCCTTGAGAGGAACAAGCGGAGCAGCCGCCCCTTGAACCGGTTAACTTTCAGTTTTCTGAATGAACATTTTTATATTGTATGTAAAGTTACAGAAGGTAGCTCCTATATAGACTACTGGAAGTCATCGAGATGACTTATTTTTCTTCACAAGTAGCGTTGGGCCAGTTTGGACACACTTGTCTTCTCTGCTGTTAAGCTTTTCCTATGAAGAAGACTTGTTCAGCCTGGAGAAAAGGAGGCTGAGGGCCGATCTTATCGCTCTCTACAACTGCCTGAAAGGAGCCTGTGGTGAGGAGGGTGCTGGTCTCTTCTCCCAGGTAACAACTGATATGATGAGAAGAAACAGCCTCAAGTTGCACCAGAGGAGGTTGAGGTTGGATCTGGGAACAATTTCTTCCCCAAAGGGCTGTGGGGCATTGGAACAGGCTGCCCAGGGCAGTGCTGGAGTCACCATCCCTGGAGGGTTGGACAGAGGTGAGGTTCTGAGGGACACGGGTTAGTGCCAGGTTTGGGTTATGGTTGGACTCGATGATCTTGAGGGCCTTTTCCAACCAAAATGATTCTTTGGTTGTCCCAGCTCCTTGGTCCAGTGCTTTAGTGCCCTTATTGCAAACAAATTTCCCCTAATGCATAAACTAAAGCTCCTTCCACCGCATTGCACTGAGTCCTCTCTGTTCTCTGTCTGCTAACCTTTCATTAGAAGATGAGGACAGGTCTCTGGGAGCCGTGGTTTCTGCAGGACACCCGGGGCCGTGGGTGGGAGACTGAGGGGTCAGACTTCTCTGTCTTAACTGGAAATTAACTCTGTGGGAGCTGTGAATTTTGCTACTGTAGGTGTTGGTCAGTAGAGATGGCGTTTTCCAGTGTTGCTTCTCAGGGTCATGAAGAGCTTTTCCATGAAGTGTCTTTGGGGCTCGACTTATCTTTCTATCCTGTATGATAACAGGCTTAGCAAGGGGGTCTTGGCTGAAGCAAAGGTTTTGGGTTGCTACAGTGATGCAGTGAGGATGATGAAGATGGCCTGACACACTTTGCTGGAGGACTGCAGTGTTCAAATGGCGGAGATGGTGATAGCTGGGGAGGATGAACAAAGGTTGGGTTGATACTGTGAACATGCTGTTTATTTTGGGAAATTTAATAGCAAGCTGAGATGTTTAATTACCCTTTTCATCCCCTGAGCTAGGTTTTGTTTATGAAAGACAGATTTCATCAAAGAGATGCTACAGGCCTAACCTGAGATCAAAAGCAAGTTTCCAAATGCTGGTCACTGGGGTTTTATGTGATTTCATACAGTGATGGAGGTGTTTGCTGCCTCCTTCCTCTGCTGGCACGGAGGGTTTTCTCCAGCTCTGGATGTGCAGGAGATGGAGCCAGGTTGGTGGCAGGTTTCTCCTGGTTTTGGGCAATGCAAACAGCGTTGTCCAGGTCCACATCTCCAGTGCTCTGCGGGGCTGTGACCAAGGTTGGGAACCATATGTGCTGCACTGAAAGGCAGCACTGACCACTTGGTGGGCTTGGCTTGAACTTTCCTAAAATAGTGATCTATCGGACAGGTCCTGGCTCCCCACGTTGGCTCGTCAGGCACAGCACGATCACAAGAGCAACACCCAAGTCTGCAGCAAGGTTGACTTTCCTGTTGTTGGGTCTTGGGTGAGGTCTTCTTGCCTGTTGGTGTGGAAGTTTGGAGGGAGTTGGTGCTCACAGCTTTGATCTCTGTAGCTGGTTGCAGTCACGTTGGCAGAAAGCTCCCTTTTGTTTTCTTTTAACGCATCACCCCATGTGCTGTGAAGATGCCCGAGGCACAACAGTAGCCACAAAGCTTGTGAAATAGGCCAGGAAGAAATGACAAACATGTCCTTACTCAAAGTCATGCAGTGGCTGATCAGATGCTACTTCCTACGCTGGCAGCCTTGGCTTCTTGTAGAAGTTTGGGGAATCTTGGACTGTAGCAAAGAAGATGCTGCAGGACCAAGGTCTCCCAGGGACAGCCCAGCACCACTCACTTGGATCTCAACGGCTGCTGTGGGTCTTCTCCATGTGAGCTGGAGAGGTGGTTTGCACTAGAAGGTACAAATCATGGAATTATAGAATCACACAATAGTTTGGGTTGGAAGGGACCTTCAAAGCTCATCCAGTCCCACCCCTGCCATGAGCAGGGACATCTTCACCAGCTCAGGTTGCCCCGTCCAGCCTGGCCATGAGTGTTTCAAGGCTTTCTGGGCTGCGTTGATCCACAGTCAGAAAAGGCCCAAGAACCAACCTGCGGTGTTGCAACCCGTTAGATGGTTGGGTTGCAAAGCTGCATTGCATCCATCTGAATAATGCAGAAAATCTGAACAAGCAATATGTGTATAGGAAGTATTTGGAAAGATGTTTTATCTTTAGAAGCAAGGATGCTTCATTAATCTCATTGAATAATACTAAGCCATAAATTATATTCATAATTGATGTATTTACATAATGAAAAATAACTTCGCTTGGTCTTTCCATGAATAAAGATTAGAAGCAAGTGTATTTTCAGGCAGCCCTGTCTGTCCCTTAGAAATAGAAATGCTGAGAGGTCAGACGATGGAAGGACCCAGCTGAGCCCCAGAGCTTGTGTCTCTTCTGCAGCATCGTGGAAAATGTGCCTTCAAAATAAAGGGTTAAAGAAAATCGCTGGGACTTGCAGTGAGCTCGCCTTGCTTCCAGTGTCAGCCTGTGCAGTCCAGACCACAACAGAATTTCGAGGCCGTGGTGCAAGTATCCAGGAAACTGGTTTTGTATGGTCAGGCCACGGATCTGTAACCCAGTAATCCCCGACGCTGGGAGAGCTGGAAGTGGGTTGCATTTCAGTGTGGTGAAGTTGTTTAGCCTGGAGAAGCCGACTTTTCCTTGCAAGAGCAGAGGAAGAAAAAGCTGATTTGATGCAAGCTTTGCACAGGACACAGCAGCTCTGGGGGGCTCTTGGGTACCTCTGATTTTCATGGGTTTACCCAGAAAATGCCTCAAACAAAAGAAAATGGGAGAAGTGTTCTCAGAGGTTGGGTTGTTTTTATTCTTTTCCCCCAGCATTTGAACGTTGTTTTCCTCTCTCAGAGCCCAAACCTGCCCCGTCCCCTTGCCACTTTTGTGGTTCCTCTCCTCCGGCGGGCAGTTTTTGGTCCCTGCTGGAGGGGATGAGTTGCTGCAGGAGCAGTTTTGGCTGGTGGGCACCCACATTAGCCTGACAGGGAGGCTGGTTGGCTGGTTCCCCATCCCGGCAGGGATGCAGAGCCCTGTGAATCACCAGCAGTGGGTGATGCTGTGACCGGTCACCCACCCGGAGGCAGATCTGAGTCACTGGGGGATGATTCTCCACCACCTTGTTGGGCTGGTACTTGCACCGGTGAATGCGATGGATGAGGATGACAGAATGGGGTTTTTAACCTAATTCTGCGTTTTTTTGGTATAGCGGAAAATCATTGTGATATGAAGCAGTGGGAAATGGCAGCCTGGGTGTCGAGGAGGACAGCAGAGCTTGAAGAGCTCTGACTGCCACTCGTCTTCCGTTTGACATCTCCTGTGCCACCGCTCAAAGGCACAGGAAGCTTTAAACTCCTGTCAAAGTGCTTGAAAGAGAGGAAAGGCTGGGCTGAGGATGAAGAGAGGCTGCTGAGCTCCAGCCTTGCAGCTCCGCGGCTTTTGCAGGTCGTTAGTTCACTGAACGCTAACGAAGCAGCGAGATCAGTCCGTCCACATCCACTGATGTGAGCAGGAGTCCCTGTGTGTGTGCCGGGCTCAGCGGGGCGGAGGGGAGAGGATGCTAGGAGGTCGTGCAGGAGGTGAGAGTCTTCTGGGATCTCTGGAGAAAAGAAACAATCCCTTTTCCTTTTCCCTTTCCTTTTCCTTTTCTTCCCTGCCTTTGCCTTTGCCTTTGCCTTCCCTTCCCTTCCCTTCCCTTCCCTTCCCTTCCCTTCCCTTCCCTTCCCTTCCCTTCCCTTCCCTTCCCTTCCCTTCCCTTTCCTCTTCTAATATATTTCTTTTCCATTTCTATTCTGCTCTATTTCTATTTCCAATTTCTGTTCTGTTTCTTATTCTATTCCATTCTGTTCCACTCCATCCTATCCTATCCTATCCTATCCTATCCTATCCTATCCTATCCTATCCTATCCTATCCTATCCTATCCTATCCCATCCCATCCCATCCCATCCCATCCCATCCCATCCTATCCTATCCTATCCTATCCTATCCTATCCTATCCTATCCTATCCCATCCCATCCTATCCTGTCTGGCTTTCAGCAGCCTGATCCTGTCTGGTTCGTCACTGTGCAGGTTTGGGGCAGCCGGCAGAGCCAGCGCTGTGCTCCAGGCAGGTCCTTGGCAGCTGCATCCCGGGGAGGGCAGCGAGACGCTTCTCCCGGCCTTTGTGCCGGCTGCCCCAAGAGCCGATCGAGTTTCACCCCAAAATAACTTTCTTCTGCAAACAGTGATGGCTGTTATAAGGTCTGAAACCTGAGCGCGGCCTTGCATTGGTTGCTTTATCAAGCTGGGAATTTATTGGCATCTATCATGTCTCCCCAAAACCTGTTTTCCCCCGGTGGTATTTGGTGGGAAATGAGGGCTTCTCACCGCCTTTCCCACCTCCTCCCTGTGCTCTGCAGGCTGGTCCTGTAGAAGCTGGTGCCATTTCATGCTCTGAACCGATTCTCAGCATCTGATGGAGAAGCATCTCTAGGAATAACATTCCCTTCTGCTGCATTTCCGTATAAAACTTCTCACTATTTATTTTGCAGCTTTTCTTGTCACGCTGAGAATTACAATTTGTTATCTAGTGACTGTGTGTGCACGTTCCACGGCAGCAAAGGGACCGTGGAAAGTGGCAGGTCAGGGAATTTGTTCCTGATGTCCAATTTTCTGCCTGTAACAAGTCTCTTGCTGCGTTGCTGTTCGTAAAGTAGCCCAGAAGAGGAGCGGAGGCTTTGCAAGCATTACTCGTGTGAGTGCTTTTCTGCATGGGATTGCCAGCGCGTGGCAGAGCTGCAGCCTTCAATTCCTCTCTGCTTAAGGCTTTTCTCCTCAAGGAGCGAGCCTGGAGCAGCTGGTGGAAGAGGGTTGTCCACAGGCTTTAGCGAAAGGCTACTGGCTGCAAAAGTAGCCCTCTGCATGAAATACTGTACTGGGTTTGCATTAGCTAAGAAATACCATCCCCTAATACCAGGAGGAGACATATCATGACATAGCAAAACGTTTCTCTGGCTTTTCTGTGCTGTGGGCCTGAAGTCTGCATCTGTCCAGCCAGAATCTGGATAGAGAGAGAGAAAAGAGGAGGAGAGGAGAGGAGAGGAGAGGAGAGGAGAGAAGAGAAGAGAAGAGAAGAGAAGAGAAGAGAAGAGAAGAGAAGAGAAGAGAAGAGAAGATTTCAGTTGGAAGGGACCTACAACGATCATCTAGTCCAACTGTCTGACCATTTCAGGGCTGACCAAAAGTTAAAGCATGCTATTAAAGGCATTGTCCAAATGTCTCTTAAACACTGACAGGCGTGGGGCATCGACCAGCTCTCTAGAAAGCCCGTTCCTAGAGGTGTTTAGCCACCCTCTTGGTAAAGAAATGCTTCCTAATGTCTAGTACTCAAATCCTGGGGTCAGATTTGGCCCCTCACGCCAAGAAAGGCCTTGAGGTGTTGGAGCGAGTGGAGAGAAGGGAACGGAGCTGGGGAAGGGGCTGGAGCACAAGTGTGATGGGAGCGGCTGAGGGAGCTGGGGGTTCAGCTGGAGAACAGGAGCTGAGGGGAGACCTTCTGATCTCTGAACTGCCTGAAAGGAGCTTGGAGCCAGGGGGGTCGGGCTCTGCTCCCCAGGAACAAGCGCCAGGAGCAGAGGAAACGGCCTCAAGTTGCACCAGGGGAGGTTGAGGTTGGATCTGGGAACAATTTCTTCCCCAAAGGGCTGTGGGGCATTGGAACAGGCTGCCCAGGGCAGTGCTGGAGTCACCATCCCTGGAGGGTTGGACAGAGGTGAGGTTCTCAGGGACATAGGGTAGTGCCAGGTCTGAGTTAATGGTTGGACTCAATCTTGAAGGTCTCTTCCAACCAAAATTATTCTGTAATTCTATGATTAGGGCTTGGGGCATCACAGGGACAACTTCCAGTGACTGCCAGGCAGGATTTACCCACTGCAAAATCCCAGGGAGCGTTGCACAGCTCTCCTAATTTACTAGATTTCTGTATATTTACTGCAATGTCGCTGCAGATCGGCTCAGAGATGCTTGAGGAGCGCGCTTGCTGATCGTCTGTAATCAATAGCTTGGAGGGTAAGAGAGGGGCCGGCGGCTTCCAGAAATCCCATCGCTTCTCGTGTTCATCACTTCGGAGTAGTGAAGGTTGAATCTTTCCATGTGGGTTATTGCAACATGTTGCTGCTTTTTAGGGGCAAGCAGCGGGATGCACGGGAGGGGATTTTCCTCTGTAGGAAAAACTGTTCTGCCCTCTCTCTCTCTCTACAAAAATACCTGGTTTACATTTTACTGAAAATTTCTTCCCAAATATTGCAGAATTTGGTCAAGAAAATGAAATCTCAAATCCTCCTTGTCATTTTCTTTTTAGTTGAAAATGAACATTTTAGCCACGCAGGGGCGAAGGAGGAAAGATTTTGGTTTGACTGAAAACTTGTATTAACTGGTAAAAGCTTTTCAGATTTCAGTGTCAAAGTCGTATTGCTTGGAGCTGGGAGAACAACTGGTTTTCTACATCCGTCTTAAGGCTCAAAAATATAGCGTTAAATGGAGATTTTACAATCGAACAGAAAATGTTGTCCTGCTGAAGCCTTGCAATATTTCTCTAGGTATTTAAGGATGATCTTCGCTTTCTCTCCTCCTTTGCTGTCTGCCCTAAAGCTGGTGGTCAGTGTTGGTAACGCCAGCGCTGGGACCACCATTAGCTCTTGGAGCTACATCAGCTGCTGCCAAACATCCCAAACACCCGTTAGTATATAAACAGCAGCAAAATGAGACCGTATGAGAGGTTTTTTGGCTCCTCAACCTGATTTTGGTGACTTTCCTGAGCAGCAGCAGTTATGGGAGAGGAACTGATGCCTTCAGCACCGTGCATGGCCAAACCAACCAGCCGAGCAGCGGGAACACGTAGTTGCAAGGATCTGCTGTTCTTCTTTGTTTTTGAAGTTAAATGTCCACGTTGACCCGTGTCATGTTGCGTTCACAGTGGAAAGAGCATCATGGAAACGTTCCCGGTGAAATAGCTGTGACTGCAGCGCTGCCAGATTGTTTTATCCCCTCCCCGCCCCAAACGAAGCCTTGCAGCTCCTGGGATGTTTTCGTGAAATATAAATAAAAACCGGGCGAACAGCGGTTTTATTCTGAAGGAACAATGCCGCTCTTTGTTTTGAGGTCCTGCAGCGTTTCTTGGGTTTACGAGAAGCAAAATGTGAGGCTGGTTATGAAGGAAGGACAAGCCGGCTGCCTTTACGTGCCAGCCGCGGGCAGCGCTGCAACACGCTGAATTCCCTGCTGAAAGGTGCGTTTTAAGCCGGTGTTTCTGCCTTGTGAATGCTTGTTACAGCTGGCAGAGATACAGGGAGTCAGCTTAGTGCTGGTACAAGCTGTTAACTGGTGAGAATCAGCTCTTGCAGTCTGCTTTTTACAATTTTTGGGGGGTTTCTAAAGACAAAACCCGGAGTTTCACTTTGCTGTGAATGTCGCCGTTGTGGCCGCACGGATTTTTCCCGTCCTCCCTGACTCAGCCCCCAGCTCTCCCCCCCTCTCCTCTTTGACGTGGGCACTTCAGGGCAGGATCAAAGTGGGTGAAATGAGAAAATCTCCTCCTTACGGTGACTCACTGCTGGCTTTGGTCAAGCGCTTTGCGCTGGGTGATGTGAACAGCAGAAAGGATGGACGTCTGCATTGCCTCAATCCCTGCCCTCGCTTCACAGCCAAGCTACTGCAGTTTTTCTGTTCATCATCCTTTAAAACCAAAGCAAAATACGTCCGTTTTTACCCAGGGAGGATATCTTCTCGAATCTGAGATCTGATCCAATCAATTAAATTGCATTTTCTTTTATTTGCTGCAGTGGGTTTGAAGCAGCGAGCAGCCAGGTGTTTCCCCAGGTTCCCGTGGGCCGGAGAGTCACCGCCAGCCAAAGCCAGGGCTTCGTTCTTACACCTCAAACATTGCACAGGAATTTTAGGGTTTTTTAACTCCTGTGTACGTTTTCTTTGCGAGGAGCTTGGTAGCTCTTGCTCTTCGGTGCATGGGGTGCGTGCAGCAAGAGGGGCTCCCCTGTACAGATGTTCTATGTTGTCTAACGCTGGTTTCCAGCAATAAACTCCGTGTCCCTGTAGCTCCTGAGGTTCATAGAAGAGCTGAGAACTGGGCCAGATTTCAGACTGAACCACAACTGAACCTTAACTTCCCTTAAAACTCCTCTCCTTTTTCTCTAGGGCTTACGTTTCCTCTTAATACGTGGAAATTACATTATTGGCCGGTGCGGTTCCAGCATTTATTTTTATTTTTAACATTTCCATGTCTGCTGTGGGACAGGAAGCAATGGTGGCAGTCCCTAGCATCCAAAGATAGGAACCGGTTTGTTTTATCTTTACTTTGGCTGCGTTAAATTTTGCTGAGCACGTCTTGGCCGAGCTCCGTGGTGCTGGACCAAGCCCACCATATTCAGGGAGAAGTGAATAATTGCTACTTTGCGCTGGTAACGCGGGGAGGAACGAAAAAATGTTTGCAAAAGGCTTTGAAGATAATGACACCCCGCAATTTTACGAGTGGCCGTGTTACAGAGCATGCTCGATATAGCTCGTTAAAGCTCGGTGATTAGAGGACCAGGGAAGAAACACCATTTCCAAGGGTGCCCAATTTGGACTTCCTTTGAGAAGGGAGTGGTGAAAGGGAGGGCTTAGCCAAAGACAAACGAGCATCTCCAAGGCAGATGGAGATCACAGACCTAAAATTACACCAGCGGAGGGCCAGGCGGGATGAAAGGAATTAGCATCTGGTGACAAAGGGCGGGCAGTGTCACTGCGCAGGGTGGGTGACCAGATGGCCTGGGCTCTGTTGGATGTTCTCCTGCAGGCAGTTTCAACCTTTCCCTACTTGCAGACCTCAGTAGATAGATATATATAGATAGATATATATATATATCTATATATAGATATATAGATATATAGATATATAGATATATAGATATAATCCCAGCCAGGGGAGAACCCATAAAGATTCAAGCACCTGGTTTCTCAATAAATGTGCAACCAGTCACCTGGTTTCTGTGGACTCCTTGTGTTATCCTAGCTGAAATTAGGTGCAATGAGCTGCTGGTTGTGGCTGGTGCAGATCATAGAACAGTTTGGGTTGGAAGGGACCTTCCCAGCTCCCCCAGTGCCCCCCCTGCCATGACAGGGACATCTTCACCAGCTCAGGTTGCTCAGAGCCCCGTCCAGCCTGGCCTGGGATGTCTCCAGGGATGGTTCAGCCACCACCTCTCTGGGAACCTGGGCCAGGCTCTCACCACCCTCAGTGCAACAATTTCTCCCTCATGTCCAGCCTGAATCTCCCTCCTTTAGTTTAAACCCATCACCCCTTATCCGATCGCAACAGGACCTGCTGAAAAGTCTGTTCCCATCTTTCTTGGGGCACTTTCCTCCTGCATCTTGGATGGATGCTCACGAGCTGTTCCCCGGAGCAGCGTTTTGGGATGCAGAGGGGACAACGCTTGTTTAAAATGTTGTTTTCCCTTCTCCGCTGGAGCACTGAAAGCTTTTGTAGAGCTGTGCTATGAATCCCATCAGTAGTCCCATCTAGGTTAAAATGACCTTTTTCAGTTTATCCCCCCATCCTGATGTTATTTTTAGTGCAGAGGAGGCCAATGACCTGGTTCATGGCACAAACCCCCGAACGCTTGTGTCGGAGGGGTGGGGACGTGGAGCCCGGTTCATGGAACCCCCTGCACCCCAATTCCTGCCTCAGCCCCACACCACGGGTCACTGCAAGTGCGTTTCTATAGCGTAGCCTCTGACAGTATTTGAAAACAAGGTTTAAAAGCACTGCTGCAATGCAAGAGAAAACCTAAGAACTAAGATTTACATCCCTCTCCAGCTCCTCGTGTATATGGGGGATTTGGGGAGGAACTGGTTTTGGTCCAGGGTTTGTAGATGTTAATTGTACCGTATATCATCCCAATTCTGCAAAGCACAGGGCAGAAATCTCTGGAAGAAGTCGCTGACTGGTGGGGGTTTGCCTTCCTACGTAATTGCATTTATTTTTATTTTACTTTTTGAGCTAGTATTCCAGGAAAGCCCATTAAAAGCTGGCAGCCGCTTGCTAGCGAGCAGCTTGCCGGAGCCGAGCGCCGACGTGTGATGCCAGAGTTTCTGCGCCGACGGTCGGGGATGACTGATGGCACGAGGTGTCGGGGGAAAGGAGGGGAAAAGGGGGATGTTCTCACTCCGCCGAACTTCCTTCCTTTGTGTTTCCTATTAAGCGGAGGGAACCGCACTAACGCGGCTTCTTTTGCAGCCTTCCAAACTCCAGTTTAATTGTGGATGATTTCATCCTTGCCTTTTTATGTCGAAGCCAGTGGCCTGCGTCATGCAGCAGTGAGTTTAGGCAGATTTTTTTATTTGCGTGTGAGTCATTGAGCTTTTCCAGCTGAATGTCACCAACTTGGAATTTTCGTCTGATTTTGTTGTTTTGGTTTTGTCTCTTGGTGTTTTTCCACCAGGCTTTTTTCCCTACCCCTCGCTGCCTGCGCCCCCTCGTCCCTCCGCAACCCCCCAACATAAAAAAACAAAAAAAGGAAAAGGCTAAATGTGAGTTTGAGTTGGCATTGCGAAAGGACGGGATTATGGATGTTCGGGGAGGGGGGGGATAAAGGATGCTTTATGTCGCTGGGAGGGAAAGACCGAAGCCAAGTCAAATTAAGGGCTCTAATTTGGGAGCGGTGTTATTACAGGTCAGAGGGAGTCAGTTACTGGCTAAATTGGGAGAACTGTCACATGCGGGAGCTGCGAATGCTGCTCACATGGCTGGGGCACACAGGCTGCTGGGCAACTCAGTTTGGTTTTGTTGACAATGCTTTCAAAAAATATATTTAAATTAAAAAACGCTTTATTTTCCCTCAAAATACCGGCCCTGTAGGAGGGGCCCGCTGTCCCCGCTGCCGGCTCGTCCGGCCCTCGCTTGCCCTTTGCACAGAGAAGTTTATAAATAGACCAACTCCTCCATTATGTGCAGCTTCAGTCTCTTTATTTTTATACTGGAATCTGTTCAATGATTAACAGTTTAAACCATGTGCTGTATATCAATACCTTACATACCCTTCATAACTTATTTTTAGTCTTTTTTTCCCCCCCTTCTAAATCCTTTATCCATGTTAGGCAATGTAGTTATGACATTCAGATAGTTTTATTTCTTTTTTAGCCTTTGAAGAAACTTATCTGCATTTCAATTGAGAGCTTTTGCTAAAAGGCTTTTTGCAATTGAAATTAAGAAGTCAGAGGAGTATTTCCTCCCTGCCTGTGGTTGTGCCTGTAGTCTCCTCGCTGAAAGCCGGGAAGATTTGGGCGTTTTTATGGATTAGGCTCAAAGCAGAGATACAGAAACCTCATGTTTTATTTCTTTGGCTTCCTGCATCCTAGGAAATTCCACTGAAAATCTGGATTTGAGGGCGTGCGGAGGCATTTGAGCAACAGAACCCCAGTGTAAGTGAAGGCAGGCAGGGTGCTCGTCTCTCCCACCTGTACCCCCATGTCCCAGAAGCAAAAAATCCAGCAGCATTTTGCTGTTGCTGGCTTTACTGCTGCTGAGCTCAGGAGCTCTGAGAAGCGATGGCACTTCTGGAACCAAACTGCAGCACCCTGCTTAATTATACTTTTAATCCTCGTTGACCATTGCCATGGGCCTAGCTGCTGCTGCGGGCCAGCGAAGCTCAGCTCACTTTGCACGGCGGCCAACAAAAGCCACTTGACCCAGGACCTTGTCGGGATATCTTTGTCCATCAGACCTGGCACGGCTGCTGTGATATTTCTGTCCCCTTCTTGCATGCACAAGGGCTGGTGGATCCCTCCCTGCTCCTCCCATTATGGCTCAAGAGCGGCGGCCCGCTCAGGGACAACATTTTGGTGTCACTTCTGCTGCAATAGCTTTCTTCCACCCACCCTGTGTGGATGGTGCTCCTGCTTTCTGCTGCTCTCCCACACCAGTGGGCAGAGGTGGAGAAACATCTCACCTGATGGTGTCCACGCTGTAGACCATGGTTTTGAAGTTTTGCGTGCTCTCTGTTGTCAGGTGGGACCCAAGCACTGTTTTCCTACAGTTCCAAAACACCGTCCTCCCCATCTAAAGCTTGGGAGTGTGATGCCCCTAATGCCCAGGAGCTTGTGTGCTCCAGCAAGTAGAGGGAAACCAGTGCTGTGATTCCTTGTCCAGTGTCAGGGTGGCCTCACTCTTCAGGACAGCTTCCACAGAAGGTTGGTTGGTTGGTTGGTTGGTTGGTTGGTTGGTTGGTTGGTTGGTTTGTCCACCAAGTGTCTGTCCTCCTCCTGGCCTCTGGATGAGAAGCAAGGAGGTGGTACCTTATCCTTGCTGATGCCCCATCTGGCTCTGAGCTCTTATTTCTGACATTGAACCATTTCCTACGTTTTTCTGCCCGAGTGCTGAGCGCTCGGACAGAACCCAAGGGATTTTCACTCTTGTTTCGCACCCATTGGCAATGCCATCATTGATGTAGTCATCACTCCGCGAGACCATGCCGATTGGACCGTGATTTGTGCAATCAGTGAAACAAATTCGTCTCTCCCAAGGTGTTCTCCATACCAGTGCTGGTCACATCACGTTGAGGAGCTCAAATGCCGCTGTATATGCGATGTAGGTTCCCTTGGCACCTATGGGGCTTTTGATAAGGTTTCCCAGCGTGTCGTCTTTGCTCTGAGTCAGTGAGATGCTCCCAACACTGCAAAAGCTCTGCACTGAATTAAAAGTCATGTTGCTAGGGAGTGTTGTGATAATACACGGTATTATGCTCCGTAGCAGAAGTGTGCAACAGAGCTGGCCTAGAAAACAAATCCATGAAACCTCTGATCAGATGCACATTATGAAAATTTGAGTGCACTTCAGCTTAGTATTAAATATGTCATGAAAAAAAGACTCTCGCTCCTTCTGAATTTCCTGAAAGTCTGCGCTTTGGGCTGAAAATTATTGTGACTGCATCCAATTTAGAGAAGGAAAAATCCCCGCTCTTGTTGCTGTCTGCAGAAGCACACTTAATGATCGTGCCCTGTGATTCTCCAGTGCTAAAAATACATTGCTTTTGGGTTTGTACAAACAGCCTCCTAATAACTGGAGCTCTGGCAAGCTCACAAGGTAAGGGGGAAAAATAGTGTTGAAAATATGAAAATCTTTTTTGTTTCTACTCACTCTGCAGCACAGTAGAGCCAGGCTCTTCTGTCCTTGTGGCTCTCGGCATGAATTAAGTGATGTTTTGTTGAGGGATCTCCAAGTTAATTCTGTTTCTGAACAAAATAATGAAGGTTTTGCTCCGTTTTGAGTTTACAACTTGGACGGACAGTGCTGAGCTCCCTGCCTTGCTGCTCTGTCTGCTGGGCTGGATTCATCAGCCTGCTTGGGGTGACAGGATGAGAAGATCTCATTGAGGGTTGGCTTCAAGGTTGGCTTCAGTGCCAAAATTCCCAGCTCCTGCTAACACAGTCCATGCTGTGAGATCTAGTAGTCCCAGCTTGAGATGCTTAGCCTGGGGACATCCATTTCTTCCACACAAGGAAAGGACCAAAGCTACAAAATGAACCCTTGACGGGGCTGCTGTTGCTTTGGAGAGCTTGATGGAGAGAGGAGCTTCCAGTAATGAACAACTGAACTTACTGCCCCAGAACTGCATTTAAAGGGGCAGCGAGTTGAGTAGCGCTCATGTCTTATCCCCCACACGTTGTTTTGGTTTATTTTGGTTTTTTTGCTTTTTAGTTGTTTGTTTTTCCCCGAAAGCTGTGTATCATATGGTTGCCTGCTCCTTAGCCTGCCTTCCCAAGAAGAGCTGCAAGAAGTTGGCTGTTCTTCAAAAGGTTTTTTTGCTTAAGATGCAGCAACCACCTCCCCTGAGCTCTTCCACATCTACCTCACCCCTGCCGTTGTTTCAGAGCACTGCCCAGCCACGACACACTTTATGGAGCACAGAAAATAAGGCAAAAGATGGCCAGCAGGCCTCTTGCAGCTGTGCTGACAAACCCCCCATGCTGCCTTGGCAATGGGCGTTGAAGGACTTGCCTGTTGCACGCAGGGAGATGCTGGGGGCGGTTGCAAGAAGGTTGTGTCTTTTGGACAGAATTGTTTTCGGTGGTTAAACTCACAGTGTTACATTTAAGAAGTCAAAGGGATATTGCATGGTTAATTTACAGGGAGCTTCTTATCCTCAGTCATTGAAGATGAAGAAGATAGAATCATAGAGTTGTTTTGGTTTGAAAAGACCTTTAATATCATCGACTCCAACTGTTAACACTGTCAAGTTCACCTCTAAGAACCTCATCTCTGTCTGTTCATCCCCTCCAGGGATGGTGACTCCACCGCTGCCCTGGGCAGCCTGTTCCAATACCCCACAGCCCTTTGGGGAAGAAATTGTTCCCCAGATCCAACCTCAACCTCCCCTGGTGCAACTTGAGCCATTTCCTCTCATCCTATTGCTTATTATTTGGGAGAAGAGACCAACACCCTCCATGCTACAACCTCCTTTCGGGTAGTTGTAGATGCTCCTATGTGAAGTCCTCTGCACTCCTTTAAGTGCTCAGTCGTGCAGTATAATTGGAAACACGTTGCTTTTGATGACTGTAGGGCTCTTCTCTTTCTTTCCCTAAGGAACCGGTGTTGCCTGCAGTGGGGACACCCCCAGCCATGTCCTTGTGCAGGACACGCTGTGTCTGTTGCTCCATTTTTATGGCATCTCCTCCTTGCATCCGCATTTGTCTGTTCACCTCCCTTCCTGCTCGGAGCCTCTCTGCAGCAACCGCTCGAGTGGAAAAGGAACATTAAGAAAGTACTGAATGTATTTTTAGCCTCTTAGAATGTGATGTAGCTGCTGGAAACACGGAGGACAGACAGCACCGTGTGAACTGATAGGTTGCCGCGCATCACCAGCAAATTTTCCGTCGAGCGCTGTTTCTCCTTGGCACTGTTGCGAAGCCGGGGTGCAAGGTGGAAAAGGGAGATTGTGCGCGTGCCTTGCATGATACAAGGTGCAGATTGCTGTCTATCTGTCCTCTCCGTATGGGTGCTGATGAAGAAAAGGTCCTTCTGTCCTTCAAAGAGGTCATCTGCACTTAAATCTGCACAGAAACCGACCCACTAAGGAAAGGGGGAATTCAGTGGTTGCCTTTTTATCTCTCATTGTAGACTGAAGGTGCTGGGGTAGCGCTGAGCTTTGCAACCACCTGGGACCTGGAAGTTCAGAGCTGTTGGGGTGGGCGCTCCAGGAGAGAAAGTGCAGAGCCCTGATTGCCATGAAGAGCGATCCCCAAGCCCAGGGTTGGTTTGCAGACATTCTGGCTGTTCCTACCTCCTCGACAAAGTTTGTTACAGGGAAGGAACTTCACCACTACCCCTCAAATATCTCCCCAAGTTGGGCTGTTAGACCTGCATGGGAGGGAGTGAAAGCAAAAAGCCAGTGGTGAAGTTTTCATGGTTTTTCCTCTATCAAATCCTATGTTATCTGCCAGGACAAGTGGGTTTGGAGAAGAAGCGTTCCCACGGATGTGTGGTGGATGCCCCATCCCTGGAGACATCCCAGGCCAGGCTGGACGGGGCTCTGAGCAACCTGAGCTGGTGAAGATGTCCCTGTCATGGCAGGGGGGGCACTGGGGGAGCTGGGAAGGTCCCTTCCAACCCAAACTATTCTGTGATTCTATGCAGACCTGGCCTCTCCCGGCCGCTGCAGCACGGAGATGCGGGAGATGCTGGGAAGCCGTGGGTGCCTTATCCAGCAGGCAGGGATGCTGTTTGGCATGGAAGCTGTTTGGCACGGATGCTGTTTGGCACGGCTCCCGTTGCCTTCAGACGTATAGGATTAGGTCCTCCCGCTCCACGCTGAAGTCAGCTCTAGCGCAGGCATGAATCCAAACCTGTTTGCATGTAGCACGGGGAGGCTGGTGGGGTTTACACACAGTGCCGCAGCCTCCCGGATGTAGCTGTGATTAGGAACATCACTGGTGTCTTCTTGCCTGTGTTAGCTGTGGGTTTGCATTGATTCTGATGAGAGGAGGAGCAGGGTTCAGGTTCGCCAGTGTTACAATGTCAGCTTGCAGCTCCATCTTGTGCAATTGACAGGTCTGCAATAAACTTTATTGTCGAGATTTTTTTTCTTTTAATTAGCGTCGGTTGTAGTAACAAAGAGGCATATGCTTAAATCCTTATTATTTGGCCTCTTGTGGAGGGAGAAGGCTGCCAGGTTTAACAGCGAGGGTATTGATGTGCCCTGGATGGGATACAGAGAGGGTTTCCAGCAGGGTTCTCACTTTGTTTTCTGTAATGTTGGTCTTTTGAGTGAGGCTTATTTAGGAAGAGAATGATGTAAATTTGCCCAAACAAAGTCTTGTGAATGGGTCAGCGTGCAGGTGCTAATTACCGCAAATAATAATTTAAATCACTTCATCTGGAAACACGCTGTAGTTCACCTTCAATTGAGCCGCTGCAGCCAGAGCCAGGGCAGAGGTTTGCATCCACAGCAGCGTTAGAGAGAAGATTTGTGTGATGGGTGGTGGGGAGCTGGACCATCTCACAGACCAGTAAATCCAGTTGCAGGAAGGCTGGGACTGGCAGCAACCTGCCCTTGGTGCAAATTCACACTTGTGGTTGAAATATCTTTATTTTTTGCTCTTATGCTTTAACTTCACTGCAAACCACGCTGTACAGATGGTTATGGTCTTTCTACCTTGCTCATGCCTTTCACCAAGCCAAGTAAGACCCCATTCACACAGGTGCTGGGAGTCATAGAGCTGACGGAAGTGTTGCCATGGGCTCAGGATTGATGAGCATAGAGCCACAATCTATTAGTGGCAGGACATGAAGGGTGACTTGAGTGCTGAGTCCTCAATACCTTCATCTGAGAAAACGCAGGACATCGAGGAGGAGTTTAATTCAGATTAGAATTTGGAAGCTGAAAATGGGTAAGTTAAAGCTTAAACCATATAAATTCAACTGGAAACTTAGGCAAACTGAAGTGCTTGGGAGACTTTGGAGCAAATAGCCGGTAGACGTAGGGTTGGGGTTTGTCTCTTGGTGGCCGTTCACAGGGAGATGACATTTTGGACACAGGTTCTTGGGCTGTGTTTATATGCAAGGTCGGGTTTCTCGATCACTTTTGACCTGGTGAAGACAGACGTGGAGCTGTAACAGGTGTTAGATACCAGGGCTGGCTCTGGTGATGACCTTGGTTAACGCAGATTTTGAGGATTTTGATGGAAGTGCAACATTTCACATGCACATATGGGGCTGCTGGTGGGTAATGATGTGTTTCTGGGTCTTTATGGAGCAGGAAGAGTCTGGGCACTGATTTTTCTGCCTCTGCCTAAAAAATGGGTGCCTCCACGTATTTCTGCCCAATGCACAGAGCCAGTGCCACATGGGTAATCCAGGAAACAGCGAACAATGGGAAGCTCTTCTGGGAGCTGCTGAGGAAAGTGTCCTGCAAAACCTTCCTGCAAACCCTGAAATAGCCATCGCTTGCTCTGGGGTCATCAATTTCAGGCTCATTTGAAGCAGTTGCAAATTCTGTAACCGTTTGATTGCAGGGCAACAATAAACCGTGGCAGATGCTTTCTGTCAACCCCAGCTGCCCCGTAGCCCTCACCTCCTTCCCACAAAGGAGAGACGATAGGAGGAAAAGAGACAGACTTGCAAGTTGGAAAAAAGTTTAAAATGTTTTACTAATGCTACTAATAAAATAGAGAAAATCATACAAAATATACAAAACCAATCTTGAATTTTCCCAGTAGCTCAGCGCGGCTCCAGCAGCTGCAGGGCAGGCACCTGGAAGTCCTGGGTTGGACTCTGCAGCAAATCAGAACTGGATTCTAGGATGCAGGGGCTGCCACTTGGCTTCAGATCACAGGGACGGCAGACAGGATCCTCCCCAGATGCCAGCCATAGTCAAAGAGACAGCAAGACCCTCGTGATCGCCCACTTTTATATGGTGTTATGATGTGGATGGGATGGAGTACTTAATTGGTCAGTTTTAGTCACCTGTTCAGTTCGCTCTTCCTTGCCCCTCTCACTTACGGGACGTGCATCCTTATCAGCAACCTTGCATTCCATTGCTATGTCTACCAAAACATGTAGCCAAATTCAGAAAAGTGCAGTTACTAAGAAGAACCTAGCTAAAAGAAAGATTCACTAAAAGAGAAACTGGTCTTGTTTTTAACAAAACCAGGACAAACTCCCTAAGCACAGATTGGATTTCTGGTTTGCTGTTGGCCATCCAAGACATGAAAACCTTGGTGTCATCCATCCCTAGGAGGGCTTGGTTGCAGTCCAGGAGCACCCAGTTCTTCCCTCCAGTCTCCGATGCTGCAGCACGTCACTTTGAAAAGATGAGGGATCCCAGCCTAAATTTTTGGTACGAACTCCTGTTTTTTGTCCCCGTCTGACAGTGCTGGTCCATTCAGCCTTTTGTGAGGGTGCTCTGTTCGGTGGGCACCCTTCAGATGCACATATCTAACTCTTAGTCATTTCTTGCTTGGACAAATTATCTGAATGGGCTTTTGAGAACTTTTTCATGGAAAATGTTGTTAAATGGAAAACAAGGGTATAATAAAACACTAATTTAAGAGCAATTTACTGACAACTGGAGCCCTTAAATGCGCTAACTTACCATTGTGGAGCAACAAAACCAAGCCTGCTATTTAAATATACTCTTTGTCACTCGGAAAATCCTTGGGCAGTTTTTAAAACACTTGAGTCTTTAATTGTTGTCCTTGTTACTCATGATAAGCTGTTGTCTAGCTCATAAATTACTCATCATTCATCTCAACCTCTTCACCAAAGCCCCAGTCAACGTATTTGTCTGCTTCACTTGTGAGATGTGATAAGTCATGACAACGGGAGGATAACGCAAGCTCTGCTTTCAAAATGAAAAGGTTTATCTTGGTTGGGGTTTTGTTGGTTTTGGGTGGATTTTTTAAGCACTTGAGAGGTATCGTGCATTGCTGCTCTTCCCCAGAGATGTCTCACCTGGTGAGACAGATGCATTCGCGTGCCTGTGCTGACAGCTCCTCTCGGCCATCCCTCTGGGCCGTGTCGGTGTTTTCAAGGTGGAGACTGTAGGTCTGTTTGCAGAAATCAAAAATAGAACAAAAAATACCCAGGCAGTTCGGTACTTAAAGGTTTCTAAATGCAGGCACCAGTGTTGGTTTGTGCAGATGTCCGCAGGGACTGCCCAGCCCTACCTTTATCCGTCCAGGTTGGCTCTATGCTTCAGAAAGCTGCGGTTGTTCCCGGTACGTCATTAACGGCTTCGGGAGCTCCGTGTCTCTCGCTGATGGTTGAAATAACCCCGTCGTCTGTCAGGAGGTTCAAAGTAAAGGCAAGGGCCGTCACGCCGTGCTGTGTTAGAGGCTGGATCCATCACCACTGGACATAAGGGTAATTAACAATTTGTAGGGATCCAGAAGTGATTAAGCAGGTTTTTGAAAGAGAAAGCTGTTGAGCGCTTACTAAATTGACAAACATCACCTCTTTCCCAAGGCGGAAAACTCCAGTTTCAGGGATAGTATTGGACCTATTCATAGTGCAGCACAGGTTTCAGCCTTGGAAGCAGGACCCGGCTGTATCTGGGGCTGTGTTTATACACAGACACCCTGCACACACATCAGATGTGTTGTATGGCAGCAAAATTACAGGGACTAAGTAATCCTACATTAGAAGGTAGTTTCACATCCCACCTTCATTCAGCTTCTCACTCGAGAAAAAGAGTCCCGTGGTGAAAATTGGGATTTTCTGCTTCAGGGCCACCAGCAGCTTCCATCCCTTCCCAGTACCGGGGTCGCAGGGCTGGGAGGGGACCTGGCTCCTTAGGGTGCTCATGGTCAGTTGTTGTTTTAGCTCATCTCCCAAAGGAGATGTGGGTGCAATGGCAGCAACGGGCAGGAGAGAGATTTTGCAGAGTTTCAAAGCAGCAAGGTGGAGTTTCTAACTTTGGGGCTTTCTGTACGCTCAGATTTGCCTGCTGCAAATATTGATCGTCTTGCCATCCTTTAGAGCAGCGAAAGCCTTGTGATGGAGAGCATCAGGCGTCTTTGACACAGCACCCAGGGCACTAATGAGGCTGTAATTTGATTAGTTCCCACCACTCCATACACCACCACAGGCAGTGTGCCAGGACCCTGGGATGCGGGAGCCCAAACCTGGGATGCATCCTCACCATGGCTGATCCAGGGGGGCTCGTTCTGGCAATAAAGCCATCCCAAATGTCCAGGGGTGCCTGGCAGCTGGCAGGGAGCTGAAGTGGGCCTCCCGTGTTCAGGGGGAGGTGGAAATGGGTTTTGGAAGGGTCACCAGCCCTTCTCCCCCCACCCAGAAGCAGCTCCAGCTTTCCTGCTCCTGCGCCGCCCTCTCTGGATCCCTCCATTTTCTGGCAGATAGGATTAACCTGACCTTCCGCCACATCTCGGAGAGAGCCAAACCTCTTTCAGATCTAATTATTTTCCATTTTTGTTTAATTGTGCACATCCTGCTGCTGGCTGAGGAGGAGAGCGGCTCCTGCTCCTAACTCCTCACCAGCCGTGAGCTTTCAGATCAATGCTCCATCTTCTGGGGGTTGTTATTTCAAACCCCCAGATCTCTTGGAGGTCTAAGGTGAGTTTCCCAAGGAGCAGCTCTGGCATCATCCTGTGTTTCTTCAGCAATGACTTTCACCCTCAGCCACCCCTGTGCAAGGAAGAAGAGTCTGCCCAGGGCCACCTGCCTCCCCCATCCTCCTCCTCCTCCTCGAATTGCCCCGACAGCCGTGATAAAATGTGGGGGTGATAAGGGGTGACATCCCACTGTGAGAAGAGGGGAGAAAATAAGATGGGTTTTCACCTCCTAGGCAGCCAGCCAAGAAGCAAGAGAGAGAGGGGACAGATTAATCAGATTAAGCGTGACACAAAGCTTTGCCTGCAGCAGAACTACATCTGCATATGGAAAATGTGGTGATGCTCTGGTGGACAAATGCTCAGCCTTCACTTGGTGCAAGGGAGAGGTCTGAAATTGTGCCCTGTGTGCTGTAGATGTTCTGTGCAACCAGTAGCGTTTCAAAATCGAGCAGCCTGCCCAAGGGACTTGTCCGCAGTAGGTGCTAAACAGTCGTGTTGTGTCCATGTCTGGCATCCTGGTGCTGGTGGTCCCCATGTTGGGGCTTGAAAGTGGTCATGGGAGAGGTGGTCAACAGTGACTTGTGTCAAGCCTGAGCTGGTGCCGTTCGCATTCGTCCTTGGATTTAGATGTGATGTCCCCCCTTAGAGCTTTCAAAAGCAAAAGGCTTTCCTCTTGCTTTCTTGGGCAGTACCTGCACTTAATTGTTCTGTGCAAAGCAGCTGAACTGCTCCAAAGTGTTTTGAGGTTCCTCCTGTCAAGAATACCCTATACTCAGTTGGTAGAGCCTGGCGCAGGGTGGAGAGGTTCATAGAACAGTTTGGGTTGGAAGGGACCTTCAAAACTCATCCAGTGCCCCCCCTGCCATGAGCAGGAACATCTTCACCAGCTCAGGTTGCTCAGAGCCCCGTCCAGCCTGGCCTGGGATGTCTCCAGGGATGGTTCAGCCACCACCTCTCTGGGAACCTGGGCCAGGCTCTCACCACCCTCAGGGCCAACAATTTCTTACTTAAATTTTGTCTGAATCTCCCTCCTTTAGTTTAAAACCATCACCCCTTGGTGACCACCAACCTTGTTGGTTGTGCTGGGATCTCCCAAAGGGTGGCTTCAGTCCCACTGTGCTTTTGGCAAAAAAATATTGGCCAGCTGGAAGGGCTCAGGATGGTGATTTATGACCCAAGATAAAAATTGCTTTGCATTGCATCAGAAGGTTTATGTCACGTTCACGCTGTGGAGTGGACCTTGCGTTCTGCTGCACTTGTGTAATTTTTACAGCTTCACTTAGGCTGAGTATTATTTTTCCAAATCCCATTCTTTACCACCAAAACAACCTCTTAACGTCTCCACGGGTATGGGAGGGCACCCAGAGTACCAGAACTCGCTTCTGCTGCACATGAAGCGGTTCTTTCTCCACCAAAACTTGTGCCTCTCGGTGCGGTGGCACGGGACGGCTCGGGCAGGCCGCGTTGGGAAGCGGCTCTGGAGGAGGGATGGGTCTGTGGAGAAGTAAATACCGCTGCAGAAAGTTCCAGTGAGAGCCGTCGGTGTTTCCAGCAAGCCATCTAGTGGCTTCGTATTAAAATGGTTGCACGTCCTGAAGCTTGGAAGGCAAAGCTGGAGGGGCAAGTGCTGCTCACCCCGGTTGGGTGGAGGAACCAACATGCAGGGTTTGGCCCTAACTGGGAAAAGACCCTCCTGTAGTACCCATTCTGGGTCACGGGATGGTGGGGCATGGGTCCTCCCAAGAGCAAACCCGATGGGTGATCCTGCAGATGGACGTCCAGATCTTCATTGCGCTGGTGTGAGTTTGGTTACCCTAGCTCAAAAATAGAATCTCAGAATAGTTTGGGCTGGAAGGGACTTTGAAAGGTCATCTAATCCAACCCCCCTGCAAATGAACAGGGACATCTTCAGCAGAAATACATGAAGGGTGTAGGGCTAATCAATTATTTAGAGCAGCTTCTTCTCTTGTATGGATAGAAGACAGCAGACAGGGAGGGAGAACATAAAGTTTTGGGGTTTCTTTTAATAATATGAGAACTCAGGGCATTTCATTTGGTGAAGTTGTGAGTAGTGGTTTTAAAGCAGACAGAAGGAAATCCTTTTTCACCGGACGGTTTATTTGTAGCACACTTAGACACAGCCTGCTGCAGGGCCTGAAAGTTTGAAGGCTTCATAGAGGGGTTTGGTGAACACTGGAGGAGAGGCTGATCTGGGGCTGGGAAGTGTCAGCTGCGTTGTTTAGGTAGATCCTGAGCTATCCTTGGCTGGTGTTTGTATAGGCTGTTCAGAAAAACCTCGGTGATGGAGACGTCACCACGTATGTAGAGACAGTCTCTCCCTGCACATCGCTACCCCAGCCTGTAGGACATAGTTTCTTCATGTCCAACCTCATTCACCTTTGCTGCAATTCCAACCTATTATTACAAATCCCCAGGAGACACGGTGAGCGGATTGACCACATCAATCTTCCACCTCTCAGACCGGTGACAGGGCGCTCGGTGCTGGGTTTGTGTGCAACATGACTTTTTTTGACTGATGTTCAGTCTGTGATGCTCCCTAACTCTTCCCCGCCTGGTACCGCACGGCGATTTGTTCCCACCTGCATAAAACCTGATCTGGGTTGAGATGTCCCTGCTCATGGCAGAGGTTGGACTGGATGACCTTTGAAGGTCCCTTCCCACCCAAACTGTTCTATGATTCTGTGTTTGCACCTACTTAATACATCTGGGTTTTTTCTGACTTTTCTCCCGGTCTCAACACTGTTTGAGTTCTAATCCACTTTTCTAGGGCGTTTTCATTTCTCCCAGCATGATACCTGCACATTGTTCAATAAGTAATGATAAATGTATTCGCATTTATCACATCACCCGTCTCACCGGTGACACGCCGGGTGGTGTCACGGCCAAACGTCTCCTGGCTCAGCACGTCCTCCCAGTCTGTGACGGTGAATCACCAGTAACGACTCTCTCCATATGGTTTCCCGATGAGTTGTGTGCCCACATTAGGGTAGTTTCGCCTGAGCCTGTTCCTCTGGTGTGCTGCTGAAGCCGTGTGCGGCAGCACCTAATGAATATCAAGATATACGGCGCTGCCTGCTTCTCCGGCTATTCACAGGCCAGTTACTCTGTCGCAGAAGGAAATTAAATTGTTCTTGACAAATAGGCGTCGGCAGTCACTTATCATCTTGTTATCTTCTAAGTGCTTACAAATAGGTTGTTTCATTATTTGTTCCATCAATTTTCCAGGAGTTTGAGTTAAGTGACCAGTTTGTAATTCCTTGGCTTTTTCCTTTTGCATATTTTTTAAAGCTAAACCCTATGTTTGCTTTTTTTTGTTTGTTTGTTTTCTGGTCTTCTAAAACCAATCCTATCTTCCGTGAGCTAAGGGAGGAACAATAGCTGCTTTAGCTGAGCCCTTTCCTAAATACATTTGTGGCAGCTTATCACACCAGGCTGGCGGATGGACCAGCACCCCGGGTTGGTTCTTGTCCTCCTGCTGGGGTGCTTCTTCCCTTCACCCTCCATGGCTCTTGCCCGTGTTAGCGCGTTTGAACCTTGAGCTTTTCCACTTTCCAACCACTGATTTCAAAAGGTTAAGTTTATCCGTAAACTGCTTTTGTGTAATGTTTTGTATAATCTGCAACGATACAGAAAATTTGGGCTGAACCGCGACTTTGATTAACATTAGGGCAACAGCAGTGGAGCTACGTGGCCGTAGAGGTGGACGTAATTCAGCTTTTTCAGTGGATTTCAGGAGTGTCTGGTAATTTTGGGCCTCCAGTTCGGCACAACTTGCTACGACCTGGGTTTTTGTAGAGTGCTGACCCCCTTGCCTGGGAGATGCTCCGTCAGTGGCATCACACATTGGGCATCCCTTTGGTGTGTCATATTTACCCTGCCTAGGCCTATTTATTTCTTTATTAGCTCTGTTTGCCGATTTCTCAATTCTCTTATTGTTTGTTTTTTGTTTTTTGTTTTTTTTTTTTCTATTCCTTCAACAGGAATCATTAACCAATGGCAACAGGAATCCAAGGATAAAGTGATCTCCCTATTGTTAACCCACCTGCCTTTACTGAAGCCCGGAAACATCGAGGCGAAAGTCGAATACATGAAACTCTTGCCTAAAATCCTGGCCCACTCGATCGAACACAACCAACACATCGAGGAGAGCAGACAGCTGCTGTCCTACGCCTTGATACACCCCGCCACCTCCTTGGAGGACAGGAGCGCCCTGGCCATGTGGCTCAACCACCTGGAGGACCGCACGTCGGGTGGCTTCGGCGGCCAGAGCAGGGGTCGGTCGGACTCGGTGGACTACGGGCAGACGCACTACTATCACCAAAGACAAAACTCCGATGACAAACTCAACGGATGGCAGAACTCTCGAGACTCGGGCATAAGCGTCAGCGCTTCCAGCTGGCAGGACAAAAACCTGGCGTGCGAGAACGGCCATCTGCCCCTCTACTCCTCCTCCTCCGTCCCCACGACCATCAACACCATCGGCACTAGCACAAGCACCAGTAAGTACCCACGGGAAGCACTGGGGACGGCCACCCGCAGCACGGTTCCCCCATCCTGCTAGAAAAGATTGCTTTGCTGTGGTTAGCAGAGGGGCTGGGCTCATCTGGGCCATAGAAAAACTACCTCCTTCTTTTCTTTCCCCTGCCTGCTTTTTTATTTCCTGCCTGCCTTTTTGTATTTTTTTTTTCTCTAGTCCTGTGGGATTTTAAAGACCTGGCAGCTGGAGAGGAGGGAAAAAACAGCCAAGAAGCTGTAAGAGTAAATATGTGTATTATTGAAGGCAGCTCTTTTTCTTTCATGTAGCTCCATCTAGATTTACAGTTCACATTTCAAGTGTTCCTAAAGCAAATGGGAAGCTGATGCTTCACATCCAAAAGTTTGCTGGGGGACTTGAGACAAGTTCAAAAGTGAGCTGGGGACTTGAGACAAGTCCAGAAGTGAGCTGGGGGGTTACTGGGAGGAACTGGGATTGGAGGCCCCCAAAGCGCAGGCATCATTTTTGGAAGCAGGGTTGGGATCCACAGTCTTTGGGGTGTATCTGAAAACGTTCTGTTGTATCTCTAGCGCATAGAGGTGTGAAGGTGGCGGTGATCCGGGGAATTAGATGCACAATCCTCAGTGTTTCCCAGGAGACCTGGGTTGTTCTTCCCCCATGGAAGCCCTGCCAGGCTTTGGTGGGAGCGGTGGATGGTGCAGAGCCCATGGACACTCGGGGACACTGCGGAGCACCGTGGCGGGAGGTTTATCACTGGTTTTGCGTGGAGATGTGGTGCAGCTGTAACTGGTTTTTAAAGCAGCTGTTGAGGCCTGCGAGCCATCCTTGGGAGAGGAGGAACAAAACATCTTCTCAGGGGGGTCCAGGAGCTCCTCTGCTGTCACCTGCGGTGACTGTCACCAGCTCACCTGCAAGGCTGGATGTCCTCCCTCACTTTGTGGCGTTCAGAAGGTCTCTCTCTCCAGGATGCTTGGCCTCTCCTTAGATGCAAGGGATGCAGAAAGCACTTCAGGGAGAAGTGGCTTCCTGCGGCAAGGGCGCTGGCTTCTCTATCAGCATGCGGAAAGCCACAATTAAAGAGCTGAAAGCTTTAAAATGGTCACTTAAGGCTTCTGGGTTTTTCCCTCTGCTGTAATAAGTGCTTTTTTTAGGTGATGTTTCAAATCGACGATGATACAAAGCGTGGCTCTGGGTTTCGTGCTGTAGCACCCCGGTCCCTGCCTGTCCGGGGTCCATCCTTGCAGGCAGCGCTGCCTGCTCTGCCACGTGGGGACTTAGAAGGGTGTCAGCTTCTCCACTGACTCTGAACATCATCCCCATCTCATCCTCCATCTTTCAAGCCCTGGCTCCTGCCATGTGTGGTTCAGCTTCTCCGAGAGCTGGGTCCCTGCACTGCGGAGCAGAGCTGTTCCAGGGTGAAAGGCTTGACAAAGAGCAGGGTGAGAAGAAAGGCAGATGTATTTGCAATTAGTCTGTTAAACCTCTCCAGTGATTATTTTTGGGGTGTTTTTCCTGGTGGTTCTTGCATTCCCCTGGTGGTTTGGAGGCTTTGGGAGGAGGTGGCTTCAGAAGGGACCTGGTTCCTCACGTCGAGAGAGGGCTGATGGGTGCAGCAGGCTCATTGCTGACAATGGCTGGAGCTCCGTGAAGATGAATTAGGACTCGAAGGACACTTTTCAAAAACCTCTTTGTGTTTCTTCGAGCCTTTTTGCATGCATATGCCTTTTAGTGACCCACCTCTGGCCCAACAGGGTCCCCAGGTATTAGCACAAGGTGCGGAAACCCAGGCAACAGCCGAATTACTCAGCAGTGCCCGAGCTGCTGTGCTGCTGCGGTTTTCCCTAAATTCAAAATGTTAGTGGCAGCATGTTCAGACAACCTGCGGGCTGAGCTGGAGACGACCTGACCACACTTCATATGTTAGTTCATAAGCTTCCTTAATGCAATATTTGCTCAGACACAAGCACAGTAAGTCCGCAGACAGATGCTAAAAAATAAACACGGCTGTCAGCCTTTGTCCCAGCCCCTTGAGTCAATCAATACGTCCATTAATCTTCTGTTCCAAAGCAAAGCCCTCAAACCCTTCCTGTTTGTTTAGGTTTTAGTGTTATTATTTTTAAATTCTGTCCCTTGGAGGTGTTTATCTGGGCAGGGGCTTAATCCAGGAACACCCCACAGGGCACAGCCTTCCCCGGTCTGCCTGTTCCTGACGCCAAAATGGGGCAAAGTCTTTCCCGGAGGAGTAACGTGATCTTGCTCGAGGTATTTTCACCTGATTTTGTGGCATAATTAGGTGTAACGCTATTACGGTGTCAGGTTTAAATATGGGTGGCTGAAGCTCACGTGACACTTTGCTTTGTGCTGTCCTCGTCTTTGACTTGACCTAGACCCAGGCTTTGAAACTTGGTTCAGGCTTGGTTCATCTCCAGCTCTCTCTTAATGGCACTGGCTGGTGTTAGACGAGGTTTGAGGAGATGGTGGAGTACTCCAGCCTTTGCAGGGCAAGTCTGGAGCACTTTGAAGGTGCCGCTCTGGATTTACACCAGTAATGGTGATGCAGGCATGGGACCAGCATCTTGAGTGATGGGTTTGGGTCTGGAGCGATCTGAGGGTACGGACTCACCCAAAGCGCTGGATGTTCATGCCCATCCACTGCATCACCATTACGGCCTCTCTCTGCTTTCTCAGCCCATCCCAAAGAGCTTGACCTGCAACTTTAAACCCGGCTTTATGGGCTCGGGAGCGTGGGTGGGCAGGAGGCCAGAGCTGCTCCAGGCGTGGTGGGACAGGGTGAAGCCCAGAGCCCCAGCTCTGCGGCCGAGTCAGGCGGTGGTTGCAAAACAGCCCGGGTTGCACAATGCCTGTGCAGTGAAAATGGGGCCTGGAAACTCTGAAAGGACAGAAAAAAGCAGCTGGCGTGCAAAGCTGCAGACCGAGAGCTTCTTGGATGGAGGCTCCAGCTCCTTTCCCCTGTGTAATTGGTTCCACTTGAGTACGATGTGATGTCAAATGCGTTTTGGTTGTCAAATAGAAGTACAGAGTAGCTTAACCCTCTGTTTTCCGCCTGCTCAGAAGGGAATATGTAGAGAGGAGAAGGAGGGTCTGCTGTTAAATACACTTGTCCAGCACTGAGAAGGTGGGATGCAGGGACACTGGTCTCAACTGGACTGCAAGGTCTGTGAGCAAGAAAAAAGCACAAGGTTTGGAGGGAGTGATAGCTGCTCTGGTTGGCAGTAACGAGCCTGTTGAACCACAGCTAAAGAGGTAAGGATATGGTTCCTGGCTCTGACATGCATCTGCTGGACAAGTGTCTTGGTCCTCTGCTCTTGCTATATAACCTGGGGATAAAATATTGCTTACTTTGTCAATGTAGTGGTTTTAAACTAAAGGAGGGAGATTCAGGCTGGACATGAGGAAGAAATTGTTGGCCCTGAGGGTGGTGAGAGCCTGGCCCAGGTTGGGCAGAGAGGTGGTGGCTGAACCATCCCTGGAGACATCCCAGGCCAGGCTGGACGGGGCTCTGAGCAACCTGAGCTGGTGCAGATGTCCCTGTCATGGCAGGGCTTGGACTAGATGCTGCTTTTCTCTTTTACTGATGGACTGTGAAAAGCTCGTTGACCTTTATTGTACTTGAGCTTTTCAGTGGTGGTAGATAGGGGTATCTGTTGTCTTGCTAATGCCCTCTAGTGTTTCATGTAGCCATCAGAGAACATTTCGAAGAGTCACCCAAGTTGCCAGGGTCTCATCAATGCAATAGCTTTCTAATTCTGTAGCTTAAAAACAGAGTCATTGTACAAAAAGATAACGTGTGAGCAGAATTATTTCCTTAAATCCATACAGAATATGCACAAATACAACAGCAAGGGACCGAGAGCAGGGATAACATAGAATCATAGAATTATTTAGGTTCGAGAAGACCTTTAAGATCTTTGAGTCCAACCATAGTCTTCTACTCCAGCTCTGAACAGCAGATACAGATTTCCTGTCCCCTCTATAAATTCAAAGCACTTGGTCCCTTTGAGATACCATCTGCAGCTCTTTAAACCATCACTCAGCAAGCAAGGAGATGAACAACCACCTGGCCTCAGCCTGGAAGCCATCAAGCACTGGAGATGATAGCGGTGGCCAAGGACAAGAGCAATGGCTTTTTGGGGTATCAGCAATGCTGGGGAGAATCTGCTACTGCTCTGGAGTGGTCCCTGCAGAGCTGTGGTTTATGCCCAAAGTCCATTCCTGCTGTCGAGGATGCTCCGTTTGCCGTGTTCATCACCCTTTGGTTAGCAGGGAGGTGTCCAAAATCAAACCAGAGCAAGCTTTGCCCATTCTCCATGAGCCGGTCTGCTGGCCAGGATGGTTTTAGTTGATGTGCTTCTGTGTACTTGCTCACCAGGGGCTCAAGGTGAAGATGCTTGATGACATTTTGTGCAGAAAACTTGGCTGGCCCAGCCTTCTGGTCTGTCAGCATTCAGCGTCTGTGTTGCTGTGTTCAGTGTTTCCTAACCCAGTGTGCTGAGGTGTCTTGATGGACTCTTGTATTTGAGCAATGGTCAGAACTTGTTCTGCCTTTGAGACTTCCCATTGCTTTCTGTTCCTCCTTTGAGCCTGTTTTGGCACATTCCCTTCACCTCTTTGCTCCCAGAGGTTCTCTCTTCTCTCTGCATCTTTGGCCAGAAAAGGGGGGTGACCACCAAAGGGCAACTTGGTGCTGAGGTCCCACCTGTAATGCATCTCCGTTAGGGTCTTAGACTGACATCAGAGCTAATGAGCCTGCCTGTCGTCTTCCCAAATATCGCGCTCTGCACTGGAAGGAAAAAAAATAAGGAGATTCATGTGGTGGCATGGAAGTAACCCATTGACCCCTGGACTGGGCACTGGTGAAGCCACATCTCAAATCCTGGGGTCAGTTTTGGGTCCCTCACACCAAGAAAGGCCTTGAGGTGCTGGAGCGAGTGGAGAGAAGGGAACGGAGCTGGGGAAGGGGCTGGAGCACAAGTGTGATGGGAGCGGCTGAGGGAGCTGGGGGTTCAGCTGGAGAACAGGAGCTGAGGGGAGACCTTCTGATCTCTGAACTGCCTGAAAGGAGCTTGGAGCCAGGGGGGTCGGGCTCTGCTCCCCAGGAACAAGCGCCAGGAGCAGAGGAAACGGCCTCAAGTTGCACCAGGGGAGGTTGAGGTTGGATATGAGGAAAAATTTCTTCCCAAAAAGAGTTGTCAGGCGTTGGAACAGGCTGCCCAGGGCAGTGGTGGAGTCACCATCCCCGGAGGGGTTGAACAGGTGGAGATGAGGTTCTCAGGGACATGGGGCAGTGCCAGGGGTGGGTTAATGGTTGGACTTGATGACCTTGAGGGTCTCTTCCAGCCAAAATGATTCTGTGATTCTGTGACCCTTGCCAAGCACTTGGCTTCGGACGCAGCCCCCAGGCCGGTGTGTCAGACGATGTCTCTCCTGTTCAGCCAGGACTTGCTGTTCACAGGTAGCATCTCTCCCAGGGCGCGCGTAGCCTTTGGGGCAGAAGAAGTTTGTTGCCCGCAATAGATGCCTTTGGGGGATTGCGGCTGGCAAAGCAGAGCTGGTGTTAGCCCAGGCATCAGCCAGCACACAGAATGAGATGAAATCCTGCCTGCCATACCCGTTCTGACCTCTCACAGGAGCAAGTGACACCGGGGGACACGTGCAGCCTATAGCAGGCGGCACTTTTGGGCTGTGCAGCGATCAGGGGCAGGGTGTCGAGCAGGTGGAGCAGACAGGGAAGTGAACGTGTTGCCCAAGGATGTGCTGCAGTGGGCTGGATCTTGTGGGCCCTCATCAGCCGTGGTGCTCAGGCAGAGATGTCCTGAGGGGCAGAGGGGTCCCACTGCCATCCCAAAGGGAAGGACAGGAGGGGACTTGGAGGCTGGGCTCAGCGGTGACTTGCACCAGGTGATACTGTGGGTGGCACGTAAGCATGCATGGGCATCACTGGTTGCTTTTGGCTGCTGGTACGTCCAGACCCATGCAGGTGCTTCTAAACCAGCCCGCTCAGCACCAAACGATGCTTTCAGGCACCTAAATAACCTGCCATTGCAACCAGCCCCATTGTTGGGAAGGCGGTGAGGAGGCTGGTGGTTGGTGTGGGTGGCTGGTGAAGAGGAGGAGGAGCACTGGCCACCGCTCCCTGAAGAGCACACGTCACACATGCATCCCCTGGGACCGCTCCATTGCTTCCTCCAAACCTGGTATTAATACACGCAAGGTTTGATCCTTGCACGTACCCACACATCTCCATACTGGGCACCGCTCCCAAATTCGCGTACCCTACGCACAGAGCAATGGCTCCGTGCATTCCTGGCTGGAATGAGGCCGCCTAATTTGGGAACCTCTATTCCGGCAGCACCCGGGGACAGTAGGACACCATCCTCAACCTGCAAGTCTGGGTGGGGGGAGAGCTTGAAACTTGCGGCTCTGATTCCGCCTCCACTTTCCTTACAGCAGCCCAGGTGTCTCAGGGAGGGGCATTAAGAAGCAGCAGTACTTAAAAGGAGCCCATGAGAGGATGGGGACAAACGTTTTAGAAGGCTGCGATACAACAGGACAAGGGGTGGTGGTTTTAAATTAGAAGAGGAAAGATTCAGGCTGGACATGAGGAAGAAATTGTTGCCCTGAGGGTGGTGAGAGCCTGGCCCAGGTTGGGCAGAGAGGTGGTGGCTGAACCATCCCTGGAGACATCCCAGGCCAGGCTGGACGGGGCTCTGAGCAACCTGAGCTGCTGAAGATGTCCCTGTCATGGCAGGGGGGGCACTTGGGGAGCTGGGAAGGTCCCTTCCAACCCAAACTATTCTGTGATTCTGTGGTTTTCTGCATTACCCTGTGGTTCTTGGGATTCCTGTCGCCGATGAATCACGCTTCTGACCTGGAAGTGGTGCTGAAGCCAACAGTGCCGCTGATTGATGCTCTCCAGGCTGTGGAGCAAAGTCAGACATCTCCAGTAATTCTCCAGACCCCTCGGCAGTCTCGTGACTGGGAGCTTTTGTTGATGGATGGACCCTCCTGGACCCAGGTATATTTTACCAGCCATCCTGCTGCCCGGCAGATGCTGGCACAGACGACAGAAAGCTCTGTTTTCTCATTGCATAAGCACTTGTTGCTCCCCTGAGGGAAGCTTTGCTTTTCCCATCGCCCTATGAGCATCCTTGGGTCCCCCTCTGCATTTTGTGTCACCGCTGGAGCCACCACCAGCGTGAGGCCAGGGGCTCTGTCTGGGAGCCACGTACCCAGGGATGCTGCTCAGAACCTCTGCTATTAACTGCAAAAAAACCCAACAGATTCGTGATGTTTTCCTGCGCATCTTCATGTGGTGAGAAACCCCTGGAGATAATTGCCTTCCCATGGGCTCATCCTTTGGAACCGTGCAACTCTGGGCTTTGGCAAGTCAAGAAATGGAGACAGATGAGCTTCTCCTTTTCCCCCGCCATCAAACAGCAGCTGCAGGGAAATAGCAGGGGGGCAGCGGGGAGGGAAGGGGGTGCTGGGTTTGGGTTGATCCAAAGCGACTCCAGTCTCCCTCCCGACTGCGGCGTTGCACAGGGACTTGCTGTGTTCCCCTGACTCAGTAACACGCTGCTATTTAATTAACTTTTGACTTCTGGTTTGAAGGAGCGGTGCGCAAAATAGTTATTTACTTCATTTGGAAATTCTTTTAATCGTTACCATAATTATAGCTTCCTCCCCTTTTATTTTTTTTATATTTTTCTTAGTGGGGGAAGGGAGGGGGAATATTTGCCACTCTCCTTGTGGTTATCACATCCTTCAAATTACTAAAAGAGGCTGGGATAATAGGTCTGGTGATTATATATAGGCACCATCTGCTCTGTGGCTGCTTCCTATCAAAGTGCAGTTAGGAGAGCGCAAGAAGGATATTTTCTCTGCAGCTATATTAAGACTTTGTTTCCATCTCAGCTCCACAGCAAAGCTCTCTGCATGCAAATGGATCAAATGCGCTGTAATCAATGGCTCTGTTTTGGCAGCCTTGAAGCTGAATTTTTTTTAATTTTTATTTTTATTTTGCCCTCAAGTTTGCTGTTCCCATTCGTTATGCAATTTTATTTGAGGCTGGTTGCTCTGAATTTGATGTTTTCTTGTAACCATAGTCCCCCCGCTGTTTGCTGAGCAATGTAGTCTCTTGTTAGCCGGCGCAGAGATCTGTGTCATAACTCGAATGCAAGGCGATATCTGAGCAATCAGGAATGTTTTTGGAGGATGGTGAGAGCAGATTTTTAAGGATGCATAAGCTCTTGGTTTGTAGAAGAGGTAGGAAGCTGAGCTGAGTTGATATGGGGCGATAATAGTAAAGAACTAATACGCGTTGTGTGATAGCAGCTGTGCTGTCCCATTCCTGTCTGTGACCAGTAACCACCCAGTATTATTTACATCTTCTCATGAGGGGAACTGGATACTGCATTTACCCCTCAGAGACCAAACAGGCTTTTCTTCTCTCCTGGAGTTGGTAAGATTTTAGGCTCTTGGAAAAAGAAGAAGAAGAAGAAGGAGAAGAAGAAGAAGATGGAGGAGGAGAAGGAGAAGAAGAAGAGGAAGAAGAAGATAGAGGAGAAGGAATAAGACATTGGCAGCCTGGAGGGAGGGTGCTGGGGATGGGCTGGAGGCCAGAGGAATTTGTCTTGCAAAATCCAGGTCATGGTGCCTACAGGAGAGGAGGACTAAATGGCTTTTTTTCAATGAGAGAAAGTGGATAAAAAGAGACAAAGCGGGGAGTAAATCCCAAATAAGTCAGTGAGGATGGAAAAAGCTGCAGAGCTGTAGCAAAGTCCTGTTTCTTTCTGGGTGAAATTTCCCTGATGACGACGTTGTGGGTTGCATATCAGATAAGACACACGTTGTCCTCCTGTATATTTTCACTCCTGAAGGCACGCCATCTCCTTGTATGCGCTCCACGGATTTTTAATGACTCCATTGCATTATTGGATCCCACGTTCTTGGGGCGACTCCAGAGGTTTCACACTCAGCCATTCCACTCGACTGGCTTGAGACCCTTCTTTTCTTACTCCCAGTTTCCCACAGGTTGCATATTGCTACACAGAGATTGTACATCTTCCAGCTTGGCCTCCAGAAGTGATGATAACTGATAGAGGGGTTTCTCCATCTGAAGCGTGACGCGTGGTAGAAAGCGATGCTGTCGGCAGTGCTCCTCAGACCAGGGATCTTAGTAGCAGCTGGTGGAGGCAGCCTGTGCTCTTGGACATCTTGGACATCTCCTATGGCTGCAAAAGGACTGTAGGAAGGAGAATTTCTGCATCCCAGCGCCATTTATCTGGCTTGATCCGTGAGCAGGGGAGGAATTTCCCCTAGGAGCCCACAGCAAACAAAAATCAGTGAATCCTGGAATAATTATGGAGGCTTAGTACAGCACAGCAGTATTGTTATTAACAGGCTGGGATTCCCCAGGGGCCAACACTGTTCTCTCTGTGGTTTGTGTATAAATGTAGGAGAAAAACCACATCGATTGGCCTGGAGATCAGGGCGTTGCATTTACCCAGAGAGCAGCGTGGTTTAGGGCAGCACCTTTTAGGACAAGGGGTAATGGTTTTAATGGTTTCAAACTAAAGGAGGGGAGATTCAGGCTGGACATGAGGAAGAATTTTTTTACACTGAGAGTGGTGAGAGCCTGGCCCAGGTTTCTCAGAGAGGTGGTGGCTGAACCATCCCTGGAGACATCCCAGGCCAGGCTGGACGGGGCTCTGAGCAACCTCAGCAACCACCAAAAGCTGCCTCTACACCTCTTTAGATGAAACCCCGCTCCTGCTGCCACACAAGTGACTAAATAATAATAGCATATAACAACAGCAATCCCTACCAGAGCCAGTGAGTGGCTCCACGTGTGCTGGTGCCGGGCAGGGGCTGGCGAAACCCTCTGGGGTCAGCAGAGACGTCCCCGTCCCTGGCTGAGCCCGGACAGGGCCTCGGGTGCCCTGCTTGGAGAGAGCAGCAACAAACGCGTTATTGTTTCTTGAACAGGAAACTGTGATTAAAAACGTCATTTTTCAAAAAGAAAAAGTTTGCTTGACAGGCTTTTCTTCAGTCTGTGCTTCTTCCTAATTTCTCTGCTTGAGGCAGAACTCTGCTTATACATATATACGTTTTTTTTTTTCCTAATGCGCACAGCTACTCGGTGGGTATTTGCATTTAGGAGCTTTGGTTTCACCCCCCATGGGTTATATCAGCCTGTTTCAGAGGCAAAGACATAGTTTATCCGGTACCGTATGAACACAGTTAAAAGTCACAAAAAGGGAAAAAAAAAAAAGAAAATAAAAGGTACAAAATAAACGCTCCAAGGGTTAGGGGACGTTGTGCCGAAAAATGTTCCGTCGGGTTCTGCTTTGGCCCGGCTGGAGCTGCCAGCGGTGGCGTGGGGAGCGGGTGAATGGGGTGCCCAGGAAGGAGGCTGGGTGCCAACCGGGCAGCGTTTCCAAGGGTCCCGGGCACAGAAACGCTGGAAAAGCCGTGAGAATCGGTCTGCCAGCTCGGGGAAGCCTTCCTGGAGAGGATGATGCTTCGTGACCGGGGTAGCAAGGGGGAGGCGGAGGAGAGGACCCGGTTGAACTTGGCGGTTGCTTTGCAGAAAGGGGGTTTTGCAGGAGCTGCGCGGGATTTCCCCTCGTGGAGATGCCTCCGGGCTGCACAAGGGACCGTGCGGCCTCGGTGCATTGAAAACATCCCCATTTCCTATAGCAAATCAGGGTCAAGCTGCTGCTCTAGGTACCTACAGACCAGAAAAGGAATTGTACGTGATCGGACGCTGCCTGAGGATGCACCTTAACCAACTCTGCAGCCAAGAAGTGCCGTTTTTAGACTAAAACCAAACAGAATCTCTAAAAAAGTTCAGTATGCAGTGCTTTTTCCTCTCTCCAGCCATGGGGAGGAATTATACTGAATTGTAATCTGCTGTATGGACGGTGCACTGGTGAAAGGGTTGTGAGGTTGTTGTCAAGGTCCTCTGGGTGTCAGGGACCCGGTGGGGACCGGAGATGGTCTGAAGGTGCCGCTGTACCCAGCAATGGGTTTGTGGCTCGGTGGAGATGCTCATATCAGCCCCATGTGCATCTTGTCAAGGACTTTTGTAGCACTTTAAGCCGGGTTTAGTGAAGGGTGCGTTGGGGCAGAGGGAAATCTTGTTGGCCATTGCACACCGCTTGGAGGAATGTCTGTCTGCAGAGCCCGGTTCCTCAGCTCTAGTGACAGGAATGGGTGGCTTTTCCCTTCTCAGGCTGAAAAAATCGGCCGAAAACCCAGAGAAACCACAATACAAATGTGTGACGCTGTTCCACATGGTCTTCAGTGAACAAAACCCCTCTTGAAATTAGCCCTTGCCCACCAGAATAGGCAACACCACTTCAAAAAGGAAGAGAGAAAAAAAAATACACTAAACGCAGGGCTTCACTGGGAAATCACTTGCAGCCTCAGAGTTCCTATAAGCATGTTCTTGTGCCTGCCAGCCCAGCAGTGTTTGATCCATGGTGAAGCTGGTTTTGCCCGGGGAGGCGGTGGCCCCACAAGGATGCTCCTTGCTGCTCCATTTCTGATGCAGCGCGGCCTGCAGCCGCCCCCCCGACGAGGAGCCCCGCACACCGGGACGGTTGCATCGTCACCGTCACTGCTTCTCACTCCTCTTAATTTTTTTCGTCTGGGAATGTTAAGCCGAGCTTGGTTTGAAGCCTGAGAGCACTTTAGCAGCACCTCGTACAGCAGCCCTTTTTAGCAGGGCCTGTTGCAATAGGACAAGGGGTGATGGGTTTAAACTAAAAGAGAGGAGATTCAGGCTGGACGTGAGGAAGAAATTGTTGGCCCTGAGGGTGGTGAGAGCCTGGCCCAGGTTGGCCAGAGAGGTGGTGGATGAACCATCCCTGGAGACATCCCAGGCCAGGCTGGACGGGGCTCTGAGCAACCTGAGCTGGTGAAGATGTCCCTGTCATGGCAGGGGGGGCACTGGGGGAGCTGGGAAGGTCCCTTCAACCCAAACCATTCCATGATTCTATGATACATCTTAGCAATGCTGGCTCCAGGTTATTTATCACATTTATCCCTAGGATGCAGAACATCCCAAGCTCATCTCAAAGGCGTTCTGTTTAACAGCAACTGCAAGGTTCCAGCCGACCCCAATCCTGAGGCCACAGGGAGTTTTCTTGCAAGGAAACACGTTCTGGTGTGGGCTGAGCACAAGCTCTGTGGCCGTATAGAGCCGTGGCGGTGGAACAAAGAGGCGATACAAGCCCATGTGTCTTGGGAAGGACCGTGATCGGCTCCAGTCCCCATCCCATCGGCTACCCAGGTGGAAGGAGCCGGACTGGGCATTGCCTTTGCAGAGTGATGGTGGGTCCATGGGGAGCAAACGGCTCTTGCTCCTTCTAAATGAGCCCATGGCAGGCAGGAAAACACTTGTAAACCAGAAATGGGACACACAAGTCGTAGGGGATCCATGTGCCGGCGTGGCTTGGACTTCGGAGCAGTGGTTTCCTCCCTTTGTTCGTCCAGCTCACCCCGCCGCAGTGCTCAGAAAGGCAGGCGTGCCTCTGGCCGCCTCCTGGAAGCTTATCTTACCCTCAAATAGTATATTAGATTTCCTTTTTAAATTAAAGCGTAGTGTTTTTGTAATTTAAAAAAAAATTGCCTGAGTGTAAGGTTTTAAACTCACGCTTGTATTTCTTCTGCTGAAGTTAAGCACATGTGGACCGTTTGTTTTAGAAATAGCTTGAATAAGTGACTTGTTCCAGCTCGGCCGTCAGCAGCCCCGGATTTGCCTTGGATCATCCAAAACCATGCAGGATTGTCAAAAATGGGGAAGGGGCTACACTCAATTGACACTTTGAAAATCATTAGTGACATCCTCTATTTAAAGAAACTGAGGGCATGAACACAAGCAGCAGCATTAATAAATATGCATACTCGTTAATCCCCTTTCTGAGGGTTACAAATTAAAAGAGGGAGAGGTGTGTGCACAGCAGGCAGGTGCCATCCCAGGGCCTGCAGCATTTTTAAGCCCAAGTGTCTGTTACAGCCAGAAAGGCTTAAGCAGAGCCTGAAGTTAGGCCAGTGCTAAGAGCTCTTAAATAATCTATATCTGGTACCCAGAATAGCAGGGGTGGTTTCGAAGAGCTGGTGACTTTCTCTGCTTGTAGCATCCTCTGCAGAGGAATTGTGCCCGCTGCATCCTGTGAAGTTGTGTGAATTGACTTGCAGTTCAGTGTAAATGCTTGTGGTTTAGTAAAACATGGTCTGTTGGACTCCAGTGTTGCGTTATCTCAGGGAAATAAGTGGAACAAATTTTTACGTGTTGCACTGGATGATTTCTGATTGTTCCTGGCCATCCTGTGGAGCTGATTATTTCTCCTCCAGCCGACACCAGCTTCTAATTAAGGGACCTAAAATTAAGATGAAAGAGCAGCAGTTTGTAAGGCTATTGCTGCTCAGGAAGGAATCTAGTCTGGATTTAAGCCAAATATATCCTCTTGTTTGCAAGATTTTGGTGGGGAGAGGATGACTTAAAGGCTGCAGGGTACCAGCTGCTGCAGACACCCTGTAGGAGGGAGGACTGACAGATCGGCCCTTTGCCTCCAAAAGGGGGCAATTAGCTCCTGTCCTCCTTGACTGTTCCCCTGTATCTCTCATTCATCCAAAATCCATTAATGTTTCCTAAACCAGAGTTTTTTCTACAACAAATTCAAGGTGGCTTAAATCCCCCAGGCCATGCAGCCGCAGCCGGGGGCAGCAGGCACAGAAGGGGCTCTGAGCGGTGCCACTGTGATGCTCAGCCCTGGTGAGGCATTTCAACTGATTCATCAGATTTTTTCCCGTATTTCCCACCATATACATATTTTTTTTTAATGCTAGATATATTTTTTCTCCTGGGAGGGTGATGTGACATCTACAGAGCTCGATTAACGGTGCTGCTTTTGGGACATAATTGCAAAGCCAAGAGCCAAAACNGTTTAAAACCATCACCCCTTATCCTATCTCAACAGGCCCTGCTGAAAAGTCTGTCCCCATCTCTCTTATCGGTCCCTTTTAAGCACTGAAGGCTGCACTAAGGTCTCCCCGGAGCTTCTCTTCTCCAGCTGAACACCCCAGCTCTCTCAGCCTGTCCTCCCAGCAGAGCTGTTCCAGCCCTGGATCATTTCTGGGGCTCCTCTGCCCCTCTCCAGCAGGTCCATGTGTGTCCTGTGCCAGCCTGGTCAAGACCTTCCTAAATCCGTCTATTTCCCCATCAGGATGCACCACAACTGTAGGAAACACAACACTGCTCTAAAGGCAATCCCGGGTCCTCATTGACATCCTTTTCTGTCAGGAAACTTCTGGTTTTATAGCTATTTAATGGGAAGGGAGCAAATTCCTCACCATAAGCCTTCCCCTTGCACAGTGTGGTGTTAGTCTGGTGTGCTGGTAAAAGAAAAAACACTTTTAGAAATAGGAACAATTTAGACATTGCAGAAATCTGCAGGTTTTTGGCCTCATCCATCAGCTGTGTGTGGTACTGGCTGCTTTTTTTTTTTAACAGGTGCTTAATAGATGCAAACGAGCTTTGGTGTTTTTCTCTCCCCTCCTTTTATAACCCCACTACTTGCTCATTTTTATTCTACTTCTGGTCAGCGGCAATAACTTTGATGGTGGGTTTTCCCCCAGGCTTTAGTTGGGAATTAAACCTGGCTTAACTTTTACAGCACAGTACGCCTGGCTGGGGGTTTTGTATTAAGACTCATTTGTATTAGGAAATAACGTGGGGGAGCTGTAAGTGGTTTTGATGAACTTCTACCAATGCAAAAAAGGGGGTTAGGGAGCTTTGGTGTTTCAGGAGGAAAAGCAGTGAGAATGATGAATTTTCTACAGGTTTTGTACAGATTTAAGAAATTTTATTTTGAAAGAAAAATTGAAAAGTTTTTTGCTTCTGTTTCTTATGGGCTGAAAGGTCATTTTAACCCTTTTGCCCTCAAATTTCCCTGGAGCAGAAAATCTACTATTCATTTCATCTACCCAGCAATGAACCTTACAGCCGCTAATTTTGGGAAATTAGTGTCTTTCCGCAGAATTTGCTCTCGACCCCCAGAAAGGAGCCCTTGTTAACAGAGCGGTGCAGATGTTTTGTGAGCCATCGCGATGTGAACCCCACATCTGTACCCAGGGGCACATTGAATATAGCAGCACTGGCTTGGGTTTGGTGCAAACAGAAAAGAAACTTCCCATAGCACTGAATCCAGAACTTGTCCCCATCATCCCAACAAGCGATGAGACCCAGCTCGGCTGAGCAACAGCTAAAGCCACAGATTCTTTTTTTTGGTCTGTTATCAGGAAACAACCCCCATGAAATTCAGCTAATTTCATTGAGAGTAACTGCAAGAAAACATTAAACCAGTGTTTTATATCCTAAATCCGTACATTAAAATACATTAACTGCATTTATGGTTTAGCCAGCAGCTTAATGACTTTGTGAATTACGGAATTTGCATTTTTTTTAAGCCAACAGACCGATCTTTTCATATATTTTTCATTACAGGAAAGAAAGATAGCTCGTCCATCTCCATCTTTTCCTATAAATACCATTTATTACCCCACTACCTAACAGACCCGAGAAAAAGATATATAAATCTTTGAGAAGATAAATAAAAATGAATGAGACAGTATGGGAGAAGAGCAATGAAAAATTGAGACCATTCAGTAGAAATTGTGTTTAAAAATCTGTTGCGACACTTCTACCAAAAAGTGTCAGAAAATCTATGATTTGGGGCTTTTTTTAGTACTTTAGCCTGCGTAAGACAAATTCACATACTTGACTGAAAGGCAAGGAAATACCTACCCATTGTCAGGCCCTTCTCGAGCAATAACTCCCAAGTCACAGGAGGTGCTGCATCGCACTTTTCCTACTGGTGTTAAAGTTATTTGTTAAAAACCAATCGAACGTGGTAATATCAAAATTTCAGCCAGAAAATACAAACACATGGAAAAAAAACAAATCCAGAGCTTTCCAAATATAATTTGAGGGGGGCGGGATTCAGCCTCACCTCTTCGTCGTGAGTATATTTTCCCCATTGCTTTGGGTGTTTGTTTTTGTGGAGGGTTAAAAGGCAGGTGCACATGATGGGTGCCTGAGCTGGGATGCTCTTCTTGCTGGTGACAGCTCAGCTAAGTGCAGGATTTTAGACTGAGGGGAGACCTTCTCGCTCTCTACAACTGCTTGGAAGGAGGTTGTAGCATGGAGGGGGTTGGTCTCTTCTCTCAAGGAACAAACGACAGGATGAGAGGAAACGGCCTCAAGTTGCACCAGGGGAGGTTTAGGTTGGATATTGGGAACAATTTCTTCCCCAAGGGGCTGTCGGGCATTGGAACAGGCTGCCCAGGGCAGTGCTGGAGTCACCACCCCTGGAGGGGTTGAGCAGAGATGAGGTTCTCAGGGCCACGGGTTAGTGCCAGCATTGGGTTGATGGTTGGACTTTATGATCTTGAAGATCTTTTCCAACCAAAATGCTTCTATGATTCTATGATCTTGGTGGGACTCAACAAGGCTTAGACGTTTCTATGGATGCTAGATACCTCTGCAATGACATTAGCCAGATGTGTAAATGTTCGTGCTTGAGGGCATAAGTCAAATCCTAAACCCAAAGGGAGAGACAGAGAAACTTCCCCTGGGTCTGTGTGAGGACATTCCCACCCTGGGGATTTTTATGCCTTTCCCAGAAAGATACGGGTCTGTATTATTATCATGGGGTGAGTTTCATGTAGTCACTTCAAAATTCCCATTACAGCTGCGATAGCAGCGGTTCCTTCCCTGCTCCAGGGATGGCGAGAGGCAGCAGCCGAGCACCCAGTACAGTCCCAGGCTCAGGTTTGCTGTCAGGATGGGACTCCACATGGGGAAAACCTCCAGAGCTGCTCTTTTTTTCCCCCAGAGATCCAATCCACACTACACCTTTCTTTAAGCGCCCTGACATAGCTCGTGCAACCCCATCTCCTTGCAGGTGCTCCCATCCCCTTTGCTTCCCGGGAGGCAAAGCAAAGAGCTCAGGGTAGGGTTCAGGTAGCTGTGGCCACCACGAAGCCATCAGCAAAGCACCTTGGCCAACCACCACGCATTTTACAATTTCATTTAAATTTTTTTTTAATTTTTTCGGGGGACTCTGCTGCATCCCGGGCCGCGAGGGTGTGGGGAATAACCTCTTTGATTTGATTTTTTTTTNTTTTTTTTTTTTTTTTTTTTTCCAGTTCTCTCAGGCCAGACACACCACAGCCCTTTGAAACGCTCTGTGTCCCTTACCCCACCCATGAATGTGCCAAACCAACCTCTAGGACATGGATGGATGTCTCATGAGGACTTACGAGCTAGAGGACCCCAGTGCATCCCTTCCGATCATGCCCCCCTGTCTCCACAAAGCAGTGTAGCCTCTTCGGGAAGTGGTGGGAGTGAACATTTAGAAGATCAGCCTTCTGCTCGTAACACATTCCAGGAGGAAGGGAGTGGGATGAAAGGTGAGTGAAAATCCAGACGCCTTCCCCCCCGTCCCCAGCACCCAGAGGCAGGAGGGGAAAAGCCGTTTTCCCAGCAGCGCGGGGCTTGGTCGGTGGTTTTGGGTAGAGAATCCTCGTAACCAAACGGGGCCTTTTGGTGTTTCTTCCTGGCTTAGGAATTTAGGTTTAGGGGAATAAGTTGGATTTTAAGTAGCTGCTGGTACCGATCTGATGTCTTACGGTTGGGTGCCAGTGGGCTGGTTTTGTCCCAAAATCCTGCAAGCTGCCAGCTTTCCAAAAAGCTGGATTTTTTCCATAGCCTGTGGCTTTTGACTGCGTGTGGTACTCTTTTCTTTTTCTTTTTCATTGCGATGAAAAATAGCGTAAGTTTAGCAAGCCATGTGTGATTTACCATTGCAGTGTTTGGTACCCGTCAAGTTTTGGCTTAGGATGCTTGTTTGCAGTGAGTTTATCCTGTGTATTTCAGTTTTTTCCATTACACCTACATCTCACAGATATTTTGACAATAAATATACGTGATCCTGTTAGTAAATAAGACAGAAAGGAAACCCTATTGCTGCAGTCAAAGATAGAGAACAAACTTCAGGCTGTAGCAAAATAAATAGATAATAACTGGGCAAACAGAGACTGTATTCCTGTGTGAACAGACAAAATGACTGAAAATGAACCCACAGCTATCAGAGACTGAGTTAATCAACTGCAATTTTCATTAACGCAAAGTAACTCTATTGTGTAAAGACTGATGATGTATCAGAATAAGGAAACAATCATATTTTTTAAATAGTCACAAGGTCTGATTTTATTCTAATTACAGGGAAATCTAGATAATGTATAAATCTCTGTAACGTAGAACTGCCTTTGACTTGGCACTGTATGACTTAGATGTGAGTGAAATAAATGCGTGAAAACCCCCCTGACGGTTCCCCATGAGGTGGATGCTCAGGGCCCAGCCCTCTCCCAGGCTGGACTTTGCTCTGGGCTGAGGGCAATGGGCTGTAGATGCAATGGGAGAGTTTTCTCAGCCAGGCTTTGCTTCTCAGCCTAAAAGCTCCTCAAGGTTTTCTGTGCCTGGGGATGGACCCTGCAGTCTGTCAGACAAGGGAGACCCTTTTTGGGAGCAAGTGGTGCAGAGGGGTCTGTTTAACACGACATTTCTCCAGGTTTTTGCTGGTGGAGACCATCGGGAGCTTGGCTCCCTGTGATCCACAGCTGCAGCTCCAGGACCTTCATGGATAGAAACTTCCCAGTGCAAGGCAATGGATCTGTACAGCTAAATTTGCAAACCCCAAAAGTGCTATTGCCTAGGCTGTCCGTGAGCGATAATCAGTTAAATTAACTCCACATATTAAGACAGCCCGTTGCTGCTGCATGCAGCCTGCCCGCGGGAGATGGCCGCTCTTCCTTGGGCCTTCCCTCCCGAGCATCCTCTTTCTCTGAGGTAAGGTTTGCAAGTATCTAATCCTGAGTAGGCCACAAAAATGATCCAAGGCTGGAACAGCTCTGCTGGGAGGACAGGCTGAGAGAGTTGGGGTGTTCAGCTGGAGAAGAGAAGCTCCAGGGAGACCTTAGTGCGGCCTTTCAGTGCTTAAAAAGGGCCGATAAGAAAGATGGGGACAGACTTTTCAGCAGGGCCTGTTGTGATAGGACAAGGAGTGATGGGTTTAAACTAAAGGAGGGAGATTCGGGCCAGACATGAGGGAGAAATTGTTGTCCCTGAGGGTGGTGAGAGCCTGGCCCAGGTTGGCCAGAGAGGTGGTGGCTGAACCATCCCTGGAGACATCCCAGGCCAGGCTGGACGGGGCTCTGAGCAACCTGAGCTGGTGAAGATGTCCCTGTCATGGCAGGGGGGGCACTGGGGGAGCTGGGAAGGTCCCTTCCCACCCAAACTGTTCTGTGGTTCTAAACCTGATTCCTTCCATTGCTGAGTCCCGCTGTCGGGGATGTGTGGAACAGATGTCTACAGCCTCTGGTATCTACGGCTGTCATGTCCTCCCCCTCCACTGTGTTTTCTTCAGACTGAACCAATCCAGTGTCTTCCCAGATGGTTTTTTTTTCCTAAACTTGGGGTTATTCTTGCTTCTCTCCACCAGTTTTTTTTCCAGAAAGTCCTTATTTTGTAGTAGGTGTGTTGCCCAAAACTGGACTGAGGAGCAGAGTTGGGATTTGCTTGCTGTACGGTGTTCCTGTGGCTGTGTAGCTCATCGTCCTCAAATAACACACCACCGTAGGCTGTGTATGACCCCTTGTATCCCCACAGCTTTCCTGCGAAAAAAAAAAAAGTACTGCCCGTTCCCTGCCCTTAGTTCGTGCCGTTTCTTGTTCCTACAGAAACGCACAACTTTGTGCATATTTATTCGGTTGCATCTTATTTCATCCAGACCGGTTGCTCGCTTTGCCAAGTCCCTTCTCTGAATTGCAGCCACGTCTCCCCGAGTGCCTGCAGGCTCTTGTGGTTTCGTGTCACCCACGTCTCTGTCAGCTTGGTCCTTCTTTAATACCCTCCAGGACATCCAGGAGGATGGGGGACAACCAGACCCACAACAGACCCCCATCCGATGTGGCTTCGCAGTACATCTCCCCTAATGTCACCTATTTTTCTCCTTTCCATCTGTCTTCATGCTGAAGGAAAAGTGCCTTTTAGCTTTTTCCCAGCCCCTGGTATCTCCAGGGGAAGATGTGGACTCTTTGTTCCCTGCAGACCGCGTCCGTCTGTCCGTCCCTTCCCAGAGAACAGCTCGGGTTGCAACAGGAGGGGGTTTGGGTAGGGCTGGGGGGCCTGATTGTGAGTATGTCCATGGCTTAGCATGGTGTGCCATGCAGGCACTTCTGGAGATGTCCTGTGTATACACTGTCCTGTACATATATATATATATATGTATCTATATATATATATGGCAGGGGGATTGCTTTCCTTCTAAATTTCCATGCCAGCACCCAGATACACATGTACTGGCCGATCCCCTGCATTTAATGCCTGCAGTGGACAATGTATGTTAACAGCATGGAAGTCCTGGTGTTGCTGCTCACATCAGACACAGTGTTTCTGACAGCCCTGCCATGACTTTGCAATTAGCTCCTGGTAATTGGTGATTAAAGAGTAGCTCTGTGGGTGGGTGACTCAGTGCTCCATGGGGAGTGTTAGGAAGTTTGACTTTCTCGTGACCGTGACCACGAAATCACCTGAGATGACTTCACATCTTCCCCGTCATAGCTCCCCAAAATCAGGAGGTGGTCCAGAGGGGCTGATGCAAAGGGAAGGAGGGGATGCTCCTGCACTCTGACCCTCTGCAGAGGTTGGAGATGGGTTTTCTGAAGGGTTTCTTGTTTAGATGAACTTGCATCTCTCTTCTGAAAGTATCCCCGTGGTCTTTGCCATCGGCACAGACAAGCATCAAAGGCAGATGTCCCCAGGGGACACGGGATCAGGTCGACTTTTAATGTGTGGTCACTAAAATGATGTGGTTTCGTGTTAAAATGAAATTGAGATTTGAGTCTGCCAGTCCCCGCACTCCCCATCTGCGCTGGGGACAGACGGCTTTTTGCCGATAGCTTTTAATGGGTTTTCTGCTAATAGCTTTTATTTTTTTTAAGCAGATTGATTTAAGAGACCTCTGGTTTTAGGACTGTTTAGGCTGTTGCATGTCGGGACTTTAGGAAAACAGCAAAGTTCAGCCCGTCTGTGCTCGGTAACTGCTTCGCCCCTGTGTTTGCTGTGGGGTTGATCGCTTTTTGTGCGGCGCTTGAGGAGCTTCCCTGCAACACGAATCCTGACCTGTGTCAGAGGACAGAGAGCGTGAGCAAAAAGCAGCATTTTGGGGCTATTTGCAACACCTCTGCTCGGATGTGATGGGATCTGGGGTCAGCCCAGGCAGCAGGAGACTTCTGGCTCGTGTTGAGAATTGCCATAGGGGACCAAACCAATGGTCCATCTTGTCCTGTCCCCTCCAGCGCCGAGGTGGTGGTTTGGGAAGAGGTGTGTGGCGATTCTTGACTTGCATCTGGCACTGAGCAGTGTGGGGCTTTCTGGGCAGAGACAACCTTCACCACGGGGTGTCCCAGCAGCGGGACCATCCTCCTCACATCATCCCATCCCTTTCCAAAGCAAGTCTGGCCTCACACTTTGTGGTCAGAGCAGCCTAGAAAACCTTTGAGGTTGGCTACGTTAGCGAAGTTTATTGGACGTGGCCGTGAAGGTTGTCCTCATGGTGGCCTTGGGGATGGTGAGCAGAGCACCAGCACTCACAGCAGCCCCAGCCCAGCAGCAGAAGCACACAGTGGGTAAAAATCCCTCCCAAAAATGATGGAAGCCCGTATTCCTCCCACCCCCTTAGTGGGCACGTTGGACAGAGGAACCCCATCAGGGTGACCTTGCTGCCAGCCACCGATCCTTCCCCTCAGGCTCTCCTGCTTGGGGCCTGGGGTCCACCACCCGCTCGACATGTACCCCTGTATATGGACTTGGGAATGATCAAAGAGAGGGAAAGTGTTGCAGTTAATTTGTATTTAGCCCCAAAAGAGACATTTCCTGAGCCTCCGCCTGCTCTCTCCATTCCAGGTGTGGGGTTTGGGGCTGAAATGCTGGTTTTTCACTGTTAGTACACCCAGCACGGGTTGAGATGGGTCTCTGGGGTTTCTCGCTGGTGGGGAAGGGGACAAGGGCTAATGGACAATGGTATTGCTGGGAGCAGAGCGCATGAGCTGGGTAGGCTGACGCAGAGCTATTGTTGGCTTGTAGGTGCTAAATAAAGCAGGTCCTGATTTGGCACAGCGTGTGAAGCCTTTAGGATGCAACACAAAAGCATCGTCATGTGTACGGTGGTGTGCTGTGGCACAGATATCCACAGGGACCCCAGCCTCCCTTGTGGGGTGTCACCATGGGCCCCCAAACCTGCAAAACTGAGCAGGCTGGAGCTGGGGAGGCTCACATCCTATTGTCTTCTCCATGTGGGGACACCGCATCATGGGGTCTGGTGGTGTTTTGCATGTTGCAGAGGAAGGATCCCCCTCCCAGCTCCCTCCCTGTGAAACCACATTCGTGTCAGGAGGATGAAAGTATTTTGGGGTACCCATCCAGCTGAACACAAGAGGTACTACGCTGCAGATAATGACTGGGGGGAAAGAAGTCATTTCAGCTGGTGCATTTTGAGGGCACAAGTCACCTTTCTGAAACAGTCTGTGGGACCATTGTTGATGGCACATCATTTTTCCGTGCTCAAAAAAAAAAATAAATCTCTTTATTTCTCTTTAAGCCGCCACTTAAGTTTTCAGCACTTACCGTCTTCCTTCATGCCATAAATCAGTGTCTGCCATCTGCAGAAAGGCCGTTTGCTCCTCCCAAGCTCAACCCCACCATTAGCTTCGGAAAAGGGCAGCGAGGAGCTTGCCCGTGCTGTGGGGCGATGCCAACTCTCCGTGCGGTGTCATGAGTTTGCACTTGTCTGCACGTGGGTGTTTGCCTCAAGGTGGCCAACCTGGTTTTTGGCCAAGCCTTCATGTTGTTTTGTTAAGTCCCTCTCGCTATTTCTGTATCCACCAAGCTTGGTGGGACCCTTTGTCTGGGCTGCAGCAAGCAGTAAGACAAGCTGGAATGGTTTTATCTTTGGTGTAATGCTGGTTTGAGCAATAGAGGTTGGATCAGAGAGGCTTCCTAGGCTAATTCCTGGTGTCTCAGCTGCAGAAACCCAACCTCTGAGGACGTGTCCTCATCCAAGGGCTGGTTCCTCCTACCACCCATATCCACAGCACTATGTCCTCCAAAGGGTCTGTGAAGTTCAGCAAGGTGTCTGAAGCCACGGTGGGGTGGTGGATGGCACCTGATCAACTCCTCGTGTTGCCGTTGACGTTCTCGCATGTGGTTAAGTGGTGTAATGCACTAAACAGGAGCTTTCATCTCCTTACCTTTGTGCTGCAGATGTCCCAGCTTGGCTGAAGAGCCTCCGGCTGCACAAGTATGCTGCCCTCTTCTCGCAGATGACGTACGAGGAGATGATGGCCCTCACCGAATGCCAGCTCGAGGCACAAGTATGTCCCGCATCGGTCGTAAAGGGATTCAGCCGCGGTCCCAACTTTTGGTAGATGAGACGCCTCCAACACCTCTTTCTAGGTCTTCAGGTGGAAGCTGTTTTGCCCGCAGGTGGTTGGGAAGCAAACAGAGAAAGGAAAATTGGGTCTTGGGAAGTGAAAAAAAACCACGTTGTACCTGAAAAAGGCCTTGTCCCGGATTTCTTACTGGAGTCCCAGCATCAAAGTCCCATCACTGGGAGCTGCGCTTGGGTTTTTCTCCAGCTGGGGTTAAGTTCAGGAGTTTCAGAGGCACAGTCTGCAGTACTCAACTGCTTTAAAATTGGGGGGTGGTTGGTGGCCAAGTGCCTTGTTGACCTTTAAAAACGTCCCCACTTCCACATTTATCTCTGCGTTATCCTCAGGGTGAAGAGGGCTGCTCAGCACATTTGCTTTCACTGTTTGAGATGTATCAGGGAGGGACAGATTATCTTCAGCAAGTCTCTAGGTGGCTTTTCATACCCCCTTCTAATCCCTGCACTCAGGAATTTGATTAATTTATATTGGCGCTGTTCGTTTAAGGGAGGATTTGGGCAGAGCCAGCTGTCCTGTGGAAATGTTAACACCAGGTTTTGTGCTGTTGTTTTTTTTTTTGCAGAATGTTACCAAAGGCGCAAGACACAAAATAGTCATCAGTATCCAAAAGCTAAAAGAGAGACAAAACCTACTCAAATCTTTAGAAAGGGTAAGTAGTAGCAACCACTTTTGTGTTTCAAGAAACCAGGAATCAATTCTGGGGTGAAGAGCTCTTCGGTTACAGGTGTTGTTGGGATCTTTTGCAGAGAAATCTGTTGTTGGCTTTGCCATGTCTAAATGGTGCCTCGAGCACATCTGTACCACATGCAGGTTTTATTTGGGGCTGTATTTTGCAGAGCGGGTCCTAATCCGTCTCCAGCACTCATGCAGCTGGTTAAACCCTGCAGCACTGGTACGAGCCATGGCCAACTCCAGGGTGCTCAGGATCACCTGAGCTTGGGGTGCTGGAGGGCACCAGCGCGGTGACACCGATAGGAAGGTGGTTCCCCATCCTCTGAACCGAGGTGCAGGATCAGCTCCAGCCACAGCAGCCGCCGTGGTCCTCTCTGCTACTGCAGATATCCCAAAATAAATGGGATATCCTGGTGTCTGTCAGGTCAATGGCCGTTGTGCTTTTCTGGAGCATCATCTGGGTAATGTGTCCCTGAATAAAAAGGCAAATGTCCATGGCAGTGTCTGAATAACAGCTTGAATTTCCAGGGAGAACAAATAGAAACTTCTTTGTCCCTTCAACAAAAGCTTAAACTCTGCAGAAATGGCTGTCAGAGAAGCAGCAGCACCACAGACTGGCTGAGAGCAGCTCACCCAACCTCTCGCTATTTATTATCGCAATATTATATTATATTTAATTGCACCATCTTCAAAACAGCAACTTGTAGAGCCTCCCACTAGGGGCTTTTAAATACTTATGTGGTGTGTTGCTATTTATTGGTGTTTTCGTTACCTCACTGCTTCACTATTTATTTATAACATGGGATTGTACTCAGAGCAAGGCAGGAGCTAATAAAGCCATATTTACTTCTGTATATTAATAATAACCATTAAATCCAAGAGACAGCCCACTGGATTGAGCTGGCCTCGGCAATGTGTTTTCCAGGCGATTGCATGGTCTCTTCCCTCACTTCGCCGCCGGGTTTTGAAATATGGTATTGATTGACTTAAGCTTAAGCCCAGCTCAGCTGACACAACCAGCCACGCACACCGTAAAATAAGGGAGAGAGGTGGCAGGGGCTGCTTTAGAGCACTCGTGGGTTGAATTTGGGCTGTGGGACCGTGTCCTGCTTTGCTGGGGCTCAGAGCTGCCCGTGAGCTGCTTTACTTGGGAGGAGACGTCTCTGGTTTTTCCAGGCTTCCCATCCAATTTTTTTTTTTTCTTTTGCTAAACAAGAGCATATGTAGGACTTGATTTTTTTGGGGCAGTGTCTCGCTCTTAAAACATTGCTGCTTTCTTGGAAAGAGCTGCTCCACCCCTCTCTGCTGGTTAGCAGAGCAGGATTTTTTTCCCCAAAAATAGTGCCCAGCAGACAGGCGCCAGGTCTTCGAGAGAAGTGCAGCTAAGACATCCAAGAACGAGCTGGGGGGTGCAGCAGGAATTAGGGTGAGCAACCATGTCAGGGCTTTGGCTGGCTCGCTCACGGCCTGTGCACCCTTTGTGTCTATCCCCTTGGTGCAGGCAGGACTCATCCCAAAAGCTGCCCCTGCCACAGCAGCATCCCATGAGCCAGACCCTGCAGGAGCCTGCGATGAGCTGTTCTGGTCCAAGCTACAATAAAAACAAAATGCAATTATTTGCCATCAGATTTTCAATGTATGAGAAGGATCTGACCGTGGAAAGGGATGATCCACACTCATAACCAAGAGCGAGGCTGGGGCTGTACCCAAATCCTCTCCCTCCCAGTTGGAGCTCCTCCAAGATCTGAATATTTTTGCTATATGGATATAAGTTTTATAGATGTATGTGTATATATATAGGGATATCAGTGGTAGGACAAGAGAAAATGGCCTCGTGTTGCACCAGGGGAAATTTAGGTTGGATATTTGGAACAATTTCTTCCCAGAAGGGGCTGTGGGGCATTGGAACAGGCTGCCCAGGGCAGTGCTGGAGTCACCATCCCTGGAGGGGTTGAACAGATGTAGAGATGAGGTTCTCAGGGACATGGGGCAGTGCCAGGATTGGGTTAATGGTTGGACTCAATGATCTTCCAACTGAAATGATTCTATGATTCTGTAAGTTCACCTGCAGCCTCATGGTCTCCCCTTCTGCATGCGACCACAACCTGCTCTGCTCCTCTTGAAACCCTCCCTTTCCCCTCTGCATCCAGCCTCCCAGTCCATCCCAGTATGGACAGACACGTCCCAATTTGCTGCTGCAGGATGGGTTCCTGTATCCCAGTGTGGTCCTGGACTTTCTATCGATGGTGGCAGGGGATAAGGATGCTGTCGCAGGCTCTTTGAGGCAGGGCAGTTAATGGAGAGGCAGGCTCAAAGGCAGTGCTGGGAGCTGGAGACAAGTCCACATTAAAAAACAGAACTGAAAATAAATAGGGCTGAAATACCACAATTATGGAGTTGCTGGGGAAGGAGCAAGATACCCCTGGTCTGGGTGTTGAAATCTCGCAGGCTCAGTCGCTCTCATGGGGTTCCCATCTTCCTGGTGGAAATCTGGAAATGCTGAAGCTGCATTATTGCTGGTTTTGGGTCTCAGTGCTTGAGGGGGCAAAATTATCTCTGAGGATTGAGGTCTGAAGGTGTCCACGGATAATGAGGCACAGTCCCTGCAGCAGCTCCATGCTCTGGGTTCACCCTGTGCTCTTGGTGAATGAAACGTGGGTGTTGAATATGGAGCCCAGTGGGGTCCTGGGGCAGGAGCGAGGCCATCGGCTTTACTGGGGATTTTTGGGGGAGGATCTGGTTCGCAGGTGGTGTCCCTGCAGAGACAAACTCTCTTTGTTGAACCCACAGGACATCCTGGAAGGTGGCAACTTGCGCGTCCCACTGCAGGAACTACACCAAATGATCCTCACCCCCATCAAAGCCTACTCTTCCCAGAACTCCAGCACGGAGGAGCACAGCCGGGACGCGGATTCGCATCACCCCTCCTCCCTGATCGGCTCCGACAGCCAAGGCTCTGACTGCAAGGACTCTGCCGCGGGGGGCATGCAGCAGCACCATTTACCGGGATGCGAGGGGGAGTCGGGGGGGGCCCCTTTGCCTGAAGGTGACCTGCCCGGCCAGTTCACCAGAGTGATGGGGAAAGGTGAGCGACTGTCGCTTCTTCTTGGTGTCCTTGCTCGGGACAGCTGCTTCAGGGCAGGGTGCCCTTCCCCGGGGTGCTGCAAGCCACAGGCATAGATCGTAGAACAATTTGGGTGGGAAGGGACCTTCCCAGCTCCCCCAGTGCCCCCCCTGCCATGACAGGGACATCTTCACCAGCTCAGGTTGCTCAGAGCCCCGTCCAGCCTGGCCTGGGATGTCTCCAGGGATGGTTCAGCCACCACCTCTCTGGGAACCTGGGCCAGGCTCTCACCACCCTCAGTATAAAAAAAAATTTCTTCCTCATGTCTAACCCGAATCTCCCCTCTTTTAGTTTAAAACCATCACCCCTTGTCCTATCGCAACAGGCCCTGCTGAAAAGTCCGTCCCCATCTTTCTTCTAGGCCCCTTTTTTTAGGCTGCAATAAGGTCTCCCCAGATTGTGAGTAAGGAGATGGGTAGTGATTTTGGGGGAGAAGCAGTGATGGACGGGCTGCCTTGCCCCAGGTTGAGGATGGACAGCATCCTCTCCTTTCCCATTCAGAGCAAGCTAGAACGGCGCCAGCACTGTTATATATAGGGCCAAGATGTCATATCACGGAATCACCGGATGGTTGTGGTTGAAGGGACCTCTGGAGATCCCCCAGTCCAACCCCCCTGCTCACACAGGGTCACAGAGCAGATCACACAGTCGGTCCAGGCGGGTTTGAATGTCTCAGAGAAGGAGACTCCACACCCTCTCTGGGCAGCCTGGGCCAGGCTCTGGCACCTCACACCAAAGAAGTTTCTCCTCATGTTCACATGGACCCTCCTGTGTTTCAGTCTGTGCCCGTTCCCCTCACCCTGGCGTTGGGCACCACTGAACAGAGTCTGGTCCATCCTCTGACACCCACCCTGAGATATTGATCCCATTGATCAGATCCCTCTCAGCTTCTCTTCTCCAGCTCAACAGCCCCAGCTCTCTCAGTGTCTCCTCATCACAAAGATGCTCCAGACCCCTCAGCATCTTTGTAGCTCTCCCATGGGCTCTCTCCAATAATTCCTTGTCCTTCTTAAACCAGGGAGTCCAGAACTAGACCCAGTACTCCAGATGTGGCCTCACCAGGGCAGAGCAGAGGGGGATATCAGTCCTGTCGCGACTTCAGCCCGTTTTTGCAAAAGATAGATGAGGTGTTTTCTCTGTAGAATTTTGGTGCAGAATTTCTCACCAGCTAATGGAGTGCATGCACAGACAAACGTGGGTTTCTGGCCCCATTTCCAACCCGCTGATGGATTCGGCCCATGACAGACGCCTCCGTCACGCACGGAGCTGTACGTACGGCACAAGCCTCACCAGGACGAGGTGTCCTGGACCGCAAGGCATCGCTGGCCAGGGGTTACGGCAGGAGAGAATCATTTCTCTGTGAAATCATTTCCACTTGCTTTTATGGCATTAATTCCAAAAGAGGTTAAAAGCCATCAGGAAAGGTGAGAATCCATTTGCAGCAGGTTTTGGCCACAGGAGCAGGAGCTCGAGCCAGCGGTGCCTTTGGTGTATTGTAATTAGGAAAAGAGAATAATCCTGCGCCCCTGGTTTGCTCAGGTCTAATTTTGGTGACTCCAGCGATGTTCTCTGGATTTACACCAGTGTAACAGAGAACAAAATCTGGCCCTAAATATAGGACGACACAGCAGGAATTGGGGAAGGGCGTTTTTTTCTCACTGATGAAAAGATCTGCCCATGGGAGAAGGTAAATGGGATGTCCAAAGCATTTGTTGCACCCTCCAGACATCAACCCAGTGCCCCCATGCCCATTTCTCTTTCTTTTTTTTTTCCAGTATGCACACAACTTTTAGTTTCCCGACCCGACGAAGAGAATATAAGTTCCTATTTACAGCTTATAGACAAATGTCTAATCCATGAGGTGAGTCGTGATGGATTATCTAAAACTGTTATTCTCATCACTTAGAAACTGTTTCCAAAGTGTCTGTTTATGTCAACCTTTTGGTTTCTAACACAAATATTTTTGGGGGGTACTAATAGTAATTCTGACAGAACAGGGCTGGAACCGGGCGGTAGCTCCAAAGCGGTGGATGGAAATGTTGCTCTCCCCAGCATTCGCTTAACTGCCAAGACCTGGAGCTGGGAGATTCATCTGGCTTGTGATGGTCTGGTCAGCAGCTGGATGACAGGAAAAGTCCCGGGGTGAACGTGCAGACAGCCCCGGCCATCCCTTGGCATTGCTACCTCCTGTTCGCAGCATGTGGTCCTGCGATTTTTGCAACGGGGGCATCTGTTTCTGTCCAAGGTGATGGCTCGGGGTGGGCACAGCTCGGGCTGTGCCGCGGGGCTCCTGGCTGGTGACGAGGAGGGATGGCCGGGTCCCCGGCGTCCCACAGCCTTTCGTGCCCGTGCCAGCTGCACCTGGAAGAACAAGCTGTTTCTCATCACTTGCCCATATGGCAGGGGTCAGGAGGAGATTGCACACCCTCTCGCAGGAGCTGCAGGCTTTAAATGTCTCTCAGTTATTTGTTTATTAAAAAATACGCTGTCAAAGCAGAGAGAAATCTCCTCCGGAGAGAGCTGGTGGCTGCAAACCCCAGAATGTGGTGTAGAGTGCATGGGAGAGGAGAGGAGAGGAGAGGAGAGGAGAGGAGAGGAGAGGAGCCGGTGCCCAAGCTGTTTGTGTGAAGGTTTAATCCGTGCATCTCTGCAGTGCAGAGCACAGGGGATCTCAAACCAAGGTGAAATAGCTGGATACCAGACAAGGGAGGAGCGAGGGCGGTGGGAGCAGATGCCCGGGGCTGGAGAGCGAAGCCAGGAGGACACAGAGCTGCAGAGGGGCTCGTTCTCCAGGAGCGCCTGGGACGGATGTGGTGACCCCGCATCACCCCAGCCTGTGTCCCTCAGCCACCGTCTGCACCAGCTCCGGTGTAATCAGCATCGGGAAAGAACGTCCCCTCTGGAGGGGTTCACAGCAGTCAAGTCAGGCACTAATTAGCCTCCAAATTGTCCTCCAGAGACCTCCGCTCCCCTCTGCCAGTGACACGGAGACACTGGGTGTCTAAAGTTAGCGGTGGTGGGCACGTGGGTGTCCCTGTAACCGCCCCGCCTGCCTGGAGGTCTGGTGCGTTTCGGGCAGACATCTGTCCCCCACGTGGGTGACCTTGGCCAGGAGCCTGGGTGGGTGACGGGGTCACCCCAGGTCACATCCCACAGAAGCTGTGGGTGCCAGGAGCAGAGCCGAGCTCTGAGCCCCAGCAGGGACGACAGCACGCGAGATGCCGCGGAGCAGCTCTGCTTTCCAAATCCCAGCGTTTTCCAACCCTGGTGGCATTTTCTAGAGCCACGTCCAGGTGACAAGTGTCAGGGACCAGCCATCAAACCCCGCGGTGAGCTACGCTCGCACCCCCGCAGAGAGTGAGGAGCTGGGGCTCAGAGGGGCAGCGGGGAGGCTTTTGGGGAGCCCCGCTCTGCCCAGGGGGGTGGCAGCCTCAGGGACAAAGTTGGGCCATCGCCCTGGGGCACAGGGGCTGCTGCCAGAGCATTGTCTCCACTTGAGATGAGTAAATCCTTGAGCAAGACCAGATTTTCCCTCTGGACTTATTCTTCACATGCACACCCATATACGCATCCCTGCTCACTTCGTCCAGTGAAATATTCATTTTTCCTTTTTTTTTCTTTTGGGCAGGCGTTTACAGATATCCAGAAGAAGCGGCTGCTGTCATGGAAACAGCAGGTGCAGAAACTCTTTCGGTCTTTCCCTCGGAAATCCCTCCTGGAGCTGTCAGGCTATCGGCAGCAGAGGAGGTACGCGGGATTTCGGGAGGGGAGGGATGGATGCAGCAGCTGGGGGGGGGCAGGCAAGAGCATCTCGAGTGGGACCGCTGTCTCCCAACAAGGAGGGACGGATCCTGCCAGGTTCGGAGCTGTTTTTTGGGCAGGATGATGGTTGGAAAAGCTTTGGCAATAAAACCTCAGCCGTTGCGTGTGTGGTCGGAGCCGTCCCCACCAATTCCCACCGCGTCTCCCCTAGCTCCGAACCCGGCGCTTCCCAGCTGTGCAGCGTATCCCCAGCACTGGGCAGCCAGCTCTGCCCTTTGCTAATTACATCAGCACTGGAGATTGACCAAAAAGCTGTCAACTGGCAAAAAAAAAGGCTTGAAGCCTGCGGAGGGTGCAGAGCCGGGGGGTCTGCGGTCAGAAAGCCTGGGGGGGATGTGCTGTGAACACCGTGTTTGGTCACTTCTGAGGTAACACCGGATTTTGAGTGATCCTAGAAAGCACTTGGGTTATGACAAGAACAGATATTTTTAGATTCAGTTTTAACAACAGCGTCAGCCTTTTGTTTTGTTCTGCTAAGGCTGTTCTATTGCAGTCTTGTGCAAGTTCTTTTCTTCTCAAAAAAAAGCGGTTTGGCACTAACTGGGAGCATTAGGAGGTAACTGGGAGACTTCAGAGGTAACTGAGAGCATTGGGATAGCTGGGATGTGAGTTCAGAAGGAACATATGCAGAGCCAGTGTTCCCCAGTGCCATCAAATGAAATATTTTGAAATGGCAAAAAACAAGCAGTTTCAGTGCTCATGGCAGGACCAGAAGCAGAACAGAGCAGAGCAGAGGTTTCTGATGGACCCGTTTGCTCGTGGCCAGCACCGGAGCAGCAGTTTGGCTGCACATCCAGGTCTGAAATGATCCCAGTCCCTTTCCCGGGTCCACCCGGGATGCTCCCAGGTTTCGCTGCTGCTTTTGGGTGGTTTGCATTTTCTTCTGCTCCTGGGAAGCTGCAGGCAAGGAAGGAGCACATGGCCAGTCCTGCTTTTCTCTTAGGGACTTAATGGCAAGAGCATTTTTTGGACGAGGTTTAAAGAAACCCCATCATGCTTCTGCCTAATAAATTAATCTGGTTTTGGGATCCCAGCGTGTTAATGTTGTCTGAAGCACGTTTGCAGCCACCCGCCCAAGCGGGACTGGTGAAGGCTGGGAGGAAGATGAGCTGAAACATCTGGGAGGGTGATGAAGTGCTGGAGAGGGCAGGGGGGGCCGGGGAGCATAAGAGGAACCGTGGCGGTGGATTTGCAGAGTGCTCCTGCCCTTCAAACCCTCTGCTTTTAAGTGGAAAAATCCACATGGGGAGGGATGGCGGCGTGTGTGACCATCCCCAAGGAGCAGGAAAGATGGGTTTGTGTCCTGAGATGGGTGTCTCAGGGCGTTTGTGGCCACACGGTCTCGGGTCCGGATGGTTTTACTCTGAGCACAGGGAGGTGGATGGAGGTTTGTGGTGCCGAGATGGAAGGAGGTGCAGAGCCCGTCCCTGTCTGCATGAACGTGCCTTTCGCTCAGCCCCTCCCTAGGGAATCTTGGACTTGTTAGGTCGTTTTAACCTGGTTTTACAAGACTTGAGAAATCTCAGAGAGGACCAAGTTCATAAAATGAACCTTGTGGAAGGGAAGAAGGTCCAACCCTTCAAGCATCCCCAGTAAAGAATATCCAGCATCACGAGCTGAACCTTTAGCTAGAGAATCCACACAGGAGAGATCTCTTTTGTTCAGCTCAAAGGCATGAGGAGTTTAAGTCAACACTCAAGAGATCAGATGTCACTAGCTCAGCCAGGGAATTACCTGTGTTATTTTAGTTTGCATTTAAGAACAGATCCGTTTTGCAGGAGTAAAATAAATTTTTAAAAAAATAAATAATGTGAATCTGAGAACTGCAGAAGGGCAGCAAGGTGACTGGTAGATGGGAAGAGTGGCAGGGAAGATGCTGTGATGTGCCCAAACCTCCTTCCCACCGCACATGCAGGATGGAGGGACATCAGCAGTGGGGTGGAAGGGTTGGGGAAGGAGCAGAGCTTGTGGTGAACCCATGGCCGTGTCTTGGGCTTGGGGTCTGGGACATAGAATTATAGAATTATAGAATCATTTGGTTGGGAGAAACCCTCAAGATAAGAGTCCAACCATTATTAACCCAACCCTAGCACTAATCCATGTCCCTGAGAACCTCATCTCTGTGTCTGTTCAACCCTTCCAGGGATGGTGACTCCACCAGTGCCCTGGGCAGCCTGTTCCAATGCCCGACAGCCCTTTCTGGGAAGAAATCGTTCCTGTTATCTGATCTGAACCTCCCCTGGTGCAACTAGTGGTGGCGAGCATCAGTACGTGCCTTTGGGGTGGTGACCGCCGGTCCGTCTCACCGTTGGTGTTTTCTCTCTCCGCAGCCGAGGCTTTGGCCAGTCCAACTCCTTACCGACAGCCGGATCAGCCGGGGCAGGACTGGGACGGCGAAACCCCCGCCAGTTCCAGCTCCCGTCCCGCAACCTCCCCACGGCCCGGCTGGGGCTGCTGGGTCCCAGTGGGCTGCTGGGCACCCCCCAGCGCAGCCCGGCCACCAGCCCCGCCATCCTCAAGCAGGGCAGGCAGGTTGGTTGACATTCACCGTCTCTCCAGCTTTTCCGTCCCTATAAGCTTCCTTAGCTTTTTCTCCCTTTTTTTCTCCCTTTTTCCTCCCCCTCCTTTTTTTTTTTTTTTGTTTTATTCTTTAGTTCAAGTCAAGCGAGCGAGAGGAATTTGCTCTCCTCCACGCATCTGGGTGCAGAAAAGGGACTGGCAAACAGGGGCAAACCGGCAGGTGGAGAGGGGAGAGATGAGCCCAAGGGGGTTATAAAAACACGGCACGGAGGCTTCTGTTTTACATCCCTTTACATTTTCTTGTTTCCTTCCCGCAGAACCTCTGGTTTGCCAACCCCGGGGGCAGCAACAGCATGCCCAGCCGGAGCCACAGCTCGGTGCAAAGGACGCGCTCGCTGCCGGTCCACACCTCCCCGCAGACCATGCTGATGTTTCAGCAGCCAGGTAGGAAGCAGAAATTTGCTTTTTTTCGCTTCTCTGCAGCCCAGCACGACAGAGGGAGGCTGCATGAAAGGAGCCGCGCTCCTGCACCCTAGCAGCACCGGCTGTCGCAGCCTGAGCCGGGTGTCTGTGACACCAGTTGGGTTACTGGGATGATTGAGCCGGAGACATCGCTGCAGGGTTTTTTGACCTGATAAGACAAGGGGCAATGGATTCAAACTGGAACATAGGAGGTTCCACTTAAATATGAGGAGAAACTTCTTTGGTGTGAGGTGCCAGAGCCTGGCCCAGGCTGCCCAGAGAGGTTGTGGAGTCTCCTTCTCTGAGACATTCAAACCCGCGTGGACCGACTGTGTGATCTGCTCTGTGACCCTGCGTGAGCAGGGGGGTTGGACTGGGGGATCTCCAGAGGTCCCTTCCAATCCCTAACATTCTGTGATTCTGTGATATAACATCTTGACCCTATATATAACAGTGCTGGTGCCGTTCTAGCTTGCTTGTGGGTTTCGCGTCAGGCGGGGAAGGCAGTAGCTCTTCCATCACCTTCCTTGCTCTGGGCACGGAGCAATCACCTTCTTGCACTGGAGAGAAATTCATTTCACAATGCACGTGAAGGGAAATGTTGCCATGTTGGTGTTTCCTCCCAAAAAAGCGAAAATATGGTCCCATATATAGGAGCATCCTCTGATTCAGAGCAGTTCCTGCTGAACCTGACCCCGAACCTGGAGCACCTGTCCCATGAGGACATTCATGTTTTTTCTCTGTGTATCCCTTCATAGAATCACAGAATGGTTTGGGTTGAAGGGACCTTCCCTCTCCCCCAGTGCCCCCCCTGCCATGACAGGGACATCTTCACCAGCTCAGGTTGCTCAGAGCCCCGTCCAGCCTGGCCTGGGATGTCTCCAGGGATGGTTCATCCACCACCTCTCTGCCCAACCTGGGCCAGGCTCTCACCACCCTCAGGGACAACAATTTCTTCTTCATGTCCAGCCTGAATCTCCCTCCTTTAGTTTAAAACCATCACCCCTTGTTCTATCACAACAGGCCCTGCTGAAAAGTCTGTCTGTCCCCATCTTTCTTATCTCCCCCTTTTAAGTATGGAAAGGCTGCAATGAGGTCTCCCCAGAACCCTCTGCTCTCTTCATTAGCCTTTAAATGTGCTTTTTCTTACCAACTCACTCACCGTAACAGTTTATACCGCAGGACAGGGATTTACACTCCCCCAGTAAACTAAAACTCATCCTTAAGCTTCCAGCATAGTTTCAGCTTGGCAGCTCCCCTTGCATCGTCTGCCTGCAGTGTTTTAACTGCATAATTTAGGTGGCAAATGTCCTGTACAGCAAAAGCAGTGTCTGTTCTTGAGTATTGATTAAACACCAGGACAAAGGCACATTTCTGCAGGCGCTGAAGGAGAATTAATAGGTTTCTTTTTGCATATTAGCCTGTGGTGAATCAGGACATTGGAGGATTAGGGAGACGAAGATGTGGACCAAGTCACGAGGAAAATAACCCTCCTTTTGGGGTTGGGCTCCCAAAACACTTTTCCTTGGGCTGTGGGGACCTCAGCCCTCCTGGACCTCATCCCATGTTCCTGTGAGCTGGTGGCAAGCAGGAGATGTTGTCCATCATTGGCAAAAGCTGTTTTTGCAAAGCTTTTTGCTGCGAAGGGGAGGGCGTTTTGGTGCTGTAGGATCAGTCCGGGGCATCGCAGCACACCAGACTTTGTCCTCTGCCTTTTTTTATGCTCGTTCCCTACCCGGGGACGTGGCAGCAGGGATGTGGGCGACCAAGCGGTGGCCCAGCCGGCCGGGGAAGAGCCATCCGGCGGCTCTGCTGGTCTGTGCTGCCATCCCACGTCCGAGTCACCCTGCCCGCGCGCTGCCTGCGCGGGCAGCTCCCGGCCCCGCTGCTCCCTGGGGCTGCTCCTACGTTTTAGACACATGGAGGATTTTTGCAGGGGCTGTGCAAGGGCAGGGGGTCCCGCTCTCACCCCAGCTTCCCCCGCAGCATCTCTAACCTGGACCACTCATTTCCATCCACTTTCCACTGCAATGCCGTTGACTCCCCGCAGATTTACCCCTCATCGATAAGAAAGAGGGGGATGATGACTATTTTTTGCAAACATCCTTTGGTGAAGGTGATTGTGTCAGGAAGCAAAGCACTGCCATAGTCCGGCCATGCGGTCAGACCCTCCCGGGGCATCTTTCAGGTGGCTTCCTACCCCACATGGACCCACGGGCCGGGGGTGCGGAGGGCAGGCAGCGTCCCTGCCGGATCCCCTGACCAAGGTCTCTTTGTCCCTGCAGAGTTCCAGGTGCCGGTGACAGAACCTGACATCAACAACAGGCTGGAGTCCCTGTGCCTGAGCATGACGGAGCACGCGCTCAGCGGTGAGCACTCCCTCCTCCTCGGGCTCTTCCAGCACGTCCACGCCGCCTCCGCCGAGCCCCCCGCAACCTGCCCCGGGCCCCCAAAAAGCTGGGACAGGCTGTGGCTGTGAGGGGCCGGGGCGGCGGGGCTGGATGCGGGGGTTGCTCCCGACGATGCTCCCAAGGGGAGCTGGACGGGGACATTTGCTTCTCTCAGTGAGGCAGCTGGGGCAGAGGGTAAAACGCAACACAGCGCCCAGCACTAGTGGAGGCCGTGCTTATTAGCCACTAGTTAGCCTGCTAATAATAATTAGTATTAGCTCGCTAATCTGTTATTAGTTTATTGATAAAGCCCTTGCCACCGGAGCGCTCGGGTGGTTCACAGGCTTTGGAGGATTTTACCTTTCTGCCACCAGCGTCCCCCGTCTGGCCGGGGGGTGCGGGAGCCCCGAGGCCGAAGGCTAAAAGCCTGCTGGGCGCTGTGCCGTGGGTGCCGGCGGCTCCTTCGCGGCCTGTGGGGGGGCCGTGGGTGCCAGCTGAGGTGAGCGGGCACGGGGAGGGAGGACGAGGCAGAAAAACGGGCAGGGAAGCTGGAAAAGGCGGCAGCGTGATGGAGAGGCCAGCACGGCAAAAATCACCAGCACCAGAAGCACCCGCTGCCCCTCGCCCATGCGCCGGATCCCAAAATACGGACGATGACCCTTCGGCGATGGGATGAGCGTGGCCGCCGGCATCGCCCAGACCCTCCCGAATAACCAGCCGGGGTCTCGGCCCCGGCAATCCCCGGACTGCGTGGAGCAGCTGAGGACGGGATCCTGCGGGGAGGACCGTGCCGCCGGGTTCCCAGCACCGCCGCAGCCCCCGGCAGTGATGCCGCAGCCCATCCTGGGGACAGGGACACCAGAGCAAGGACTGTGAGAGGCAGCAGGGCCCTGGCAGCGCCGCGGCGGCGTCCCCGGCCGGGAAAACAAGGACACTTGTGTCACCCGAAGCGTTTCTCCAGCGTGTGCCCAGGCGAGGCTTAGCTGTCTTGTTCCTCCGCAGGGTACTGTTCCTCCGAGTTATTTTTTCCAGGTCGCATACCCCAAGCCTCTCCAAACCGGTCGTGCTATAAATAGCTCTTAAAAAAATAAACCTTTCGGGGGAGAAAAAAAAAAAAAGGCGTAACAAACCTGTTTGTTTTTAGTCTTAAGGAGGGAGGTGGTGGTGATGCCCTGGGTAGCGTAACAGGGGGTGCTCTGTTCGGGGCTGGGCCCCCAGCGCCGCTCTCCACCCTGGATATGGGGGTTTGGTTTGGGGACGGGGGGCGGTCGGGGCTGGTTAAGGGCTGGAGGGTTGGAAATGCTGTTTGGGGTGTTGATTTCTGGCCCCAAAAGAGCTGCTGGTGCTGGGGAGGGTGAAGGAAGTGGGGCTGGTGGCAGCGGGGCCATTGGTGCCGCTTTGGGATGGGTCGTGCACCCCTCGCTCGTGGGCTGGGGCTGTGGCTGGATGTGTCCCTGCAGTCACAGCACGCTGGGGACGGGGGCTCCTGGGGGGCAGAAACAGCCCCTGGGGGCTTCTTTTCCTGCCATTATCCTCAGATGGAGGAAAATTTTGAATCTTCTGCAGTGCGGGCATTGCAGGGCTGGGTTTGCTGGGGGGCAGGTCCCCCCCGGGACCGGCTCTGTCCCTGCCGCCCCCCCCGGGCACTGGGTCATGGCCTTGTCCCGCTGTGGGGGGTCCCAGATTCGCACCCACCTTGGTCCAGGCTGCCCAGAAACCCCCCCAGCTCCTGGGACAGGGATGTGGCGGGGGGGCCCGGACTGGTGCTGGGACAGGGCCTCGGGGGGGGCTGCTGTGGGGACAGACGGTGATGCAGAGGCACCAACAGAGAACTGACACCCCAAAACCCTTCTGCACGCCCTCGGGGAGATGGCGGGAGGGGGATGGCCCTGTAGTGCCACCTTGCCACGAGCACCATGAATTGGGGATGCTCTGGGGGTCCATCCCCCCAACTCGGGGGGTACCGGCCGCTCCCCAGGGGCTGTTCCTAATGCTCTTTTCCCCCTTGCAGATGGTGTCGACCGAACCTCCACGATCTAGAAGGCATCGCGGCGGGGGCGCTGGCGGGAGAACAACAACTGCTGCGGGTCCAGCGGCGAGGTCGGGGCTGTTGGGAGCCTCAGCGAGCGCTTTGCATCCTTTCTCCTCTCTTTCCTCTTTCTCTTTCTCTCTCTCTCTCTCCTGTTTTAATTTCGTGAATGTGTAGATTGTCCTTGTGAACATATCATTAGACTTTGGAATTTGTGTTGTCATTTATTACATCCATGCTAAGGGGGGGGCAAAAAGAAAAAAAAAATAATCAGTGATGATGATGATGATGCAAACGCATGGGGAGGGTGTGGGGGATGCGGCAGGAGAGTGCTGACAATGGGGGGTTCACCGGAGCGCCGTGGGCAAACCCTGTTTCTGGACAAGGATACGAATTAATATCAAATATCATATGGGTGTGTGTGACCAAAAGAAACCAAAAAAACAACCCCTTTGGGGAGGATTTGCCTGTCCCACCGGAGCCTTCGGGGCCAGTGGTCCCATCCTTTGAGTTTCGCTGCGTTGCGAGCTCAGATTTAAAAAAAAAATAAATAAAATAACCCCAAAATTTCCTTTCAGTTCAGCCAAGAGCATCCGCAGGTTCGAGGCAGCGTTGTGACGGGGCAGCAGCGGAGGGTCGGCGACACCTGCCGGGCACAGGGCCGCTGCCCCCGTCCCTGCGGCCCCCATGCAGGTGGGGGTTCAGGGATGGGGGGACGTGTCACCCGGCGGGGGGTCCCGGGGATGTCGGCGAAGCGGGGGACGCTGGCTGAGTTTCCGCGTCTCTTGCCTTGCCTGCGCGGGTACCGGGAAGATGCTGCATCCATGGCTTTACACATCTCCCCCCTGCCTGCCCAAACCCAGCGATGAGGGACTTTTCCAGCCCTGGGCTGACCGAGAAGGGATGGAGGAGGCTTGGGAGTCGGCGTGCGGTTTTATTGAGCCAAATAAAATTTTTAAAAATATCAAAACCGAGCCCCGAAGGGCAGCAAAATGCAGCTTCACGGCCCCGTTTTCTCGGTATTAAACATGCCGGGGAGGAGACGTGGTTGGCAGCGGTTGGCGGCTCCTCGCCCGCCGCTGCGTTGCTTTTTATAACAGGGAGCTAAATTGGGTCCGAGGGCATTAAACGGGTAAATCCGACACGGCGCCGCTCGAGCCCGGGCTCAAAGCGACACCGGGGCCAGGAAAGCCGTCAGCACCCGCATTGATGCTGAGTGTAGCAACGGCTTCGCTCCCGCTGGTCCCGGTGCTAAAATGAGAAAATTAAAATTAATTAACGAAGGGAGGTGATAGGAGAGGCGATATTCCCAAAACACGGTGAGCGCCGATGGGCTGGGACCGACCGGAGCAGGGCTGGGGGCGAAGGGGAAGCGGCGGGGATGGGAGATGTGTGAATCCATTTGCAGTGCAGCACTTTTAGGTTCTTTTAGGAAAAAAAAGTGCCAAATGCGATGTTTTATGTTTGCTGTTCCTTGGTGTCCTGTTTTCTGGCAGGCGTGGGATGGGATGGGATGGGATGGGATGGGGGGAAAGTGCGGGGAGGGGGGAGCGGAGAAGGGAAAACCCGAAAGCGAGGGAGGTTTGACAAGGTGTGAGGAGGTGAAGGTGAAGCGGGGACCGGGGGGGGACACTTGGGTCACCCCCCCGAGCAGCCCAGGGTGTCCGAAGCTGAGGTGTGAACACAACAGCCGTAGCAGGAGCTTTCCCCAGGGAACGCTCAAATATATTTAGGGAGCTGAATTTCTATTTATTCCCTCGCTGACTCTAGAAACGGAGGTTATCTGATTGCTGAGAGATATTATTTTGGATATATTTCCTATTAACTTGCTATGGCTGGTAACCATGATAATGTCTGTTATTAACAACCACCAAATAATTCAACTGTTTGTTTTTTTTCCTTTTGTTTAAAAAAAAAAAAACAAAACAAAAAGCTTCTTTTCCATTGACAGTGTATAGGTTAATAATGACTTAGTTGTGTTTGCCGTTTCTTGGGTTTTTTTAAGTCAAAAAAAAGATGAAAAAGTGGCTTCAGTTGCGTTCTGCCTGGCTCTGGGTGCCTGTGCTGAGTGCGNAAAAAAAGAATAAAAAAAACAAACCACCACAGTTGCATGAGTGAGGCTGTGAAGTCAAATCTTTAGTAATAAAGCGGCAGTGCCTTTCTTTTTTCTATTCACCCATTCACCCCACGTGCAACTGTTTTTGTACCACGTGCGCGTCGTGGCGAGGGACGTGTCACCTTGGCCTGGGGTGGGCACCCCCCCCCCGCTGTCCCCAGTCCCCCCAGCACCCGCCGGGGACCTTTAACTGGTGCTGTTCCCCCGAACCGTCCCCGGCTGCAGCGGGGGGGCGGGCAGCTCAGCGCCCAAGTGGCCTTGGGTCCGGCGGATGCTCCCAGGGAGAGAGGAAACAAAAAAGACAATAAAAACTAACAAAAAGACGCCTTTTCTGTCAAGGTGTCCTCCCCCTCCCCGGGGACAAGGCCTGAGCTCGACCGGACTTGAGCTGGGCTTTGCCTTGGTTTGCTCAGCTCATCCAAAACGTTGTAAATGAGGGGGACGGGGGAGGGGGGTTAAGCCCGGCCAGCATCCAGCAGGAAGACAAAAATCCGAAACTGTGATTTTTACGTGGAGCAAAGCTTGAGTTTGGTCAGCACTTAGGGAAATTCTTTCTGTTGCCACCTTTCTCCATGTCGGGGTGCGGCCGCGCCCCGGGTTTGGCTTTTTTTGAATGTGCCTGATGGAAAGTGGGTCCTGCAGACGTCTATAATTTGCACACAGCGACGATAACACTAAAGTTGATTTTATACGAGTCATCAGAGTTTGCAAAAGTGAGTTTTATTTTTTGTATTCCTTTATCTTTACTTAAAGGTGAATGTGTATTCCTCTGGGAGGAATAGGAAGAAAAAAAAAAAAAACAGGAATGTTAATAATGTTAAACAGAATACTTCCTCCCTTATTAATATATATAACCCTTATGTATTTATGCATATTGTAAGCTTACTTTAAAAAGCTTTGAATTCTTTTCTGTTGCATGCCGTTCCCGGGCAGCCTTTTATTGTACATGCATGCCTTTAGTCCTGGTTTTTCTGTACAAAGTTAGTGCACAAAGAACTATTTTTGCCTAGTTAATGTTGCCGAGCAATGCATATTTTTTAAAGCTTTTTTTTTTTTTTTTGGTCATATATGGAAATAGCATGTTTGTTACATGTAAAAGCTTTCCTGATATAAAGAAATACTAATGTTTGGAGATGCCGGTCTTTGCAAGTGTACAGTTTTCAAATGTTGTTCCCAGTGAAAACACCCTTCGTGATTTCCACTTGCTCCAATGTATTTATTACTCATTTCCTCCCATGTAACTAGGAATCATGGCTATATTTCATATCAACGGCATATTGAAAGTGAAGGGAGATGATTAATACAAGGTTTTGTAACACTGGGGTGTGGCGCCTCCTTATTTACGCTTTTTTTGGCAGGTGGCCTTGCACTTTAAAAAAAAAATAATAATAGAAGAAAATAACTGGCCGGCCCCGTGGGGTACGGGAGGGGATGTGTAGTTCTGCAGGGGGGGGTATTATCTTTATATAAAGCCCGTGGCAGGAATTTGGTGCTGCCGGATCCCCGGCGTCCCCCACGCAGCCGCGGGGCTGCCCCCTCGGGACGCCCACACCCCGGCGCTGGATACAGACGGGGTTTGTGTTAATAGGAAGACAGCGGGAATTGGGGCTGGAGCTGTGGAGCACACGGGGGAACCGGCTTGGCCGAGAGCCTCGGCGCGCGTGGAGGCGCCTGGGTCGCCTTTTAAGGCTGGGCTGATTCTAGGTTTAAAATCTGCACCTTTCAGACACGTTTGGGGCCAGGGCCGGGGCGGGGGATGCTCTGAGGTGGCTCTTGGCCACAGGGGGTGACAGGGACACAACCGTGACTTCTGGCCCAGGTTTTTCCGTATTTTCCCAGCTCCGTGTTCAGCACAGCCCGGTGTTCGCGGCTTCATCTCCTCGCTGAGCGTGGTGTGACCCTCCCAAATCTTCCCATCCCACCCCTGCCCAGCACAGGATGCTCGGGGTAAAGGGCTGGTTCCCTCCAGGGGTGGTGGCCACACAACCTCTATGGGCAGCCTGGTGCAGGGTTTGACCATGCTGATGGTAAATTTTTTTAAAAAAAGGCTTTTTCTAACATTTAAATCGAATTTCCTGCATTTCTGCTCATGGCCGTTGCCTCTTGTAGCTCTTTCTTATCCTCCCCCACCAGATACATCAGTAAGATCCCCCTCTGCTTCTCCAGGCTGACCAAGCACAGCTCCTGCAGGACCTCCTCAACAACTCCAAGCTCTAAATCATCGTTCCAACCCAAACTATTCTGTGATTCTATGCACACTGGCTCCCCGCACACACCGTCCATCGGCCCTGCCAGCCCCGTGAATAAAACATTGCCCAAACCCCAGCGAAATGCCGTTTCCTTCCATGAACACTTTGCCTTTCCACGTACGCGCGCCTGCCGACCGGGTCTCAAAGCACGGGGTTGGTGCACTAATACAGAATGAAAAAGGAAAGGAAAAAGCAAAAAGCCCTGGGATGGAAAACTGGGGCTGAAAAGGCTCCAAGAAATGGCCCCAGTGGTTAGGGGACTCTGCGGGTCCTGCCGGTGGGTGACCTGGAAAAAGGCTTAAAAAGGGAGGAGGGGAAAAACAGCATTTCTGTGCTGTCGGGAGCCGCTGGAAGGCTCAGTGCCGTTGACTGAAGGCTTTACCGACCTGGGCTCCCGCGCTGCACCACGGCCGAGCCCGGCCGGCCCGGGGGAGTTGGGCCCCTGTTCTCCTGCCCCCCGGACCCTGCAGCCCAGCTCCCGCCCAGCTCCCTGGGGACAAACACGGGGCTGGTGGCCGCTGGCCTAGCGGCTGGGGGGGTTTCCAGGTCATCGCTGGCAGGTGTGGGCTGACCCCAGGTTATCTCATTAACAGGGTCTTTTCTACTCCTACCCCAAAGGGTGATCATAGAATCATTGTGGTTGGGAGAGACCCTCAAGATCATCAATTCCAACCATAACCCACCCCTGGCACTGCCCCATGTCCCTGAGAACCTCACCTCTGTTCATCCCCTCCAGGATGGTGACTCCAGCACTGCCCTGGGCAGCCTGTTCCAATGCCCCACAGCCCTTTGGGGAAGAAATTTTTTCCTCATATCCAATCTGAACCTCCCCTTGGGGCCGTTTCTGGGTCCTGGATCTGCGCTGGCTGCCGTGGAGCAGCTGGTGGTGCATGGTCCACGTCTCTGTGCCTGCCGAGGATGGAGCCCCATGCCCAGCACAGGCAGAGCCTGGAAGAGCAAAGCAGCCGTTTGTTTTCCCTCTTTTCTCTAAGAAAACATCCCCGCTGACAAAGCCTGGTCAGAGGAGCAATTGCCCAGCTCAGCCAGAATTCCCACTTTTCTACAGAAAATAGATTTTTTTTTTTTTAGCCAATTTTAAATAATAATAATAGTAATAATTTTTAAAAATATATTCTTGTGGAAGGTTAGCCCCCGCTTTTTGACCAACCAGCTCCATCTCCATCCCTGTGAAGAGATGGTGCGGGCGGGCAGGCATTTGCTTCCCAGGGCAGCATCCCCAGCAGCGGGATGCAGCCAAGGGCTTGGGTCCCCTTCTCCCACCCCCCTGTGCCCCCAAACTGACATGGGGGTGACCCCAGACCTCCCCAAAAAACCATTTCCAGCCTGCATGAAAGCTCTCGCTCCTCTCCCGCGGTGAGCAGAGCTCGGGGCCCGGCTCAGCAGAGGGAGCCACAGACTGTGTCCCCGCTGGTCCCCAGCCCGGCCATCGCTCCCCTCTGACCCTCAGCATCAGCCAGAGCCAGGACCTTTGCAAACCCCCTCCTGCAGCTGCTGCCCCACAAAAACCTTCCCCATCCCCATTTCTCTCCCCCAGCTGCATCGGCTCCTTGCCCTAATACCCTTTTCCCTCCCAGTTTCTTTTCCCAGGTGATGAGAAGAGGTTGGAGAAGCAGGGTCCAGAGCAGAGGAACACGGGGGTGCAGCCTGTGATTCAGGTCCCCAATGGGGCTGCCGCCCAGCACAACTTAAAAACTGAATGAGATCCTGAATGAATTCTGCAGGTACGTTATGAAGGTGACGCCAACGGGGCAGTTTTTTAAGGCAAAGTTTTTGTTTTCCAATAATTAACATATCTACGAGCTACAGGACTGGATCAATATCACAATATTTTTGGCTACGGCAGAAAACACACAAAGGACGATCTTCTCCTCCCTGTAGCAGGTAAAACAATAGGTAAAAACTAATTTACCATTTGTTTTCCCATAAAGATACCGCCCCACCAGTCATTCCTTGGCTGATCTGCTCGTAATACGGTCACTAATGCTGGATGCTGATGGCGATGTTCGTACAGGAAAGAGAAATTTTGCCTTTTCCCTTACACCTCGATGCTCTGCAGCGTGTCCCGGCTGCGGACGTTGCAGGACAAGGGAGCCGTACGGTGAGACGCAGCTTCCCCAGGTAACACGGGGGATGCTCGGAGGGTGCGTGGGTGCTCACAGCCAGGGTGGGATGGAGATGAGGCATCAACATCCTCCCATAGCACCCAGTAAAGGGTTCCCTGGGTCACACGTGGTGGTTGGGTGCTGGGAACCCACCCAGGAATTGCTCCCTCGGCCACATCCGTACAGCCCAGGCAAAGGAAGCACCGCTGTGGTTTGTCTAAGCACTTTTTCAAAGAGCTGACAGGCCTGCAGAGCTCGCTTGGCTGCGGTGGATTTTCAACCTTTGCTTTGCTGTTGCAATCTCAGGACGGAGAAGCAGAGCAAATAAAGGTAACGTGGTACGGTTCACTCTGCCAGCACCACCCCTGCAAAGCCCCAACATCAAAAACGCAAGACAAAGTCGTTTAAAAAAAAAAAAAAATCCTTGTGATGATGTTCTTTGGGTATTTTAGCAACATTTCTTTGAATACTGTGGTTTATTTGCTGTCCTTCTTAACAGCCCAGTCCAAGACTTATTAAAAAGAGCTTTCATGTTTTATATCCTCTCAACTACAAAATCACGACTGTGACTTTAAACACAGCTGGAATGCGAAGCTTTTCGCAGAGGTTCCTCCCCAGAGCTGGGCAGGAGGGCTCAGCCAAAGCCCAAAGGCCACGGCACCCACAACTCGCTCAAGAGCAGGGGCAGAAACCAGAGGCCAGGTAACGAGCAATTAGAGCTCATTAGGCATCTACGAGCTGCTGGAAGGTTGTGGTGTCTTCACAAAGCCTCCTGGATGAGCAGAGCCATCAACCGCAGCCACCAAATCACTCAGAAGGCAGGGTTTTTTTGGCTAGAAAGAGTGGATTTTGGTGTCCCTTGGGTAAAATGCCCAAGGCAAGGCAGGAGCTCTTCTGATGCTCCCCCAACAAACGCTGAGCGGCACTCAGGTTTGGTGAGATGTGGACAACAGCTCTGGAACCCACACAGCACCGACAGACACGCTGGGTTAGCGGTTGGACTTGATCTTAAAGGTCTTCTCCAAGCGAAACGATTCTGTGACACCCAGTCCTGCTCGAGCTTGAGCTGCTGAACCCCCAGATCCATCCATCGGGGCCTTCCCAGCTGGCTGGTTCAGCTCAGGCTCCCCAGACCTCCCTCCCAAAGCCCCCACCGCAGGGCTGGCTGTGTTCCCATGAGCTCCCCTGGGGACAGGTTGGGTTGGGCTGGCACCTCTCACACCTTTGGGCATTCATTATCCACCACCTACCCGACCGATCTCGACGGCCAGCAGCAGGATCTCGTACACAAGAGGGTGCTTTGAAGAAGACATTTTCAGTCTGTGCTTTTCAGTGGAGAATAAAGATCTACCATGGCCTCGGGAGCACGAAGACAGCGGGAGGGCCAGTCACAAGCGATGGAATGGGGCAGGAGGTATCTGCCCAGGGTTTCCAGGAGAGGTGTCCCCATCTCCAGCAAGTTCCCACATCAGGGACAGCCGGGACATGGTGGAAGAGCAAGTGACCTACCAGTCGGGTCTCTGAGGGGAATTCACACACAGCCCAAGGGAACCAAGGCCACTTCTTCAGGCTGTGAGAGCTGGGATTGTTCAGCGTGGAGAAGAGAAGCTCCGGGGAGACCTTATTGTGGCCTTTCTGTACTTAAATGGGGATGACAAGAAAGATGGGGACAGACTTTTCAGAAGCGCCTGTTGCGATAGGACAAGGGGTGATGGTTTTAAACTAAAGGAGGGAGATTCAGGCTGGACATGAGGAAGAAATTGTTGCCCCTGAGGGTGGTGAGAGCCTGGCCCAGGTTCCCAGAGAGGTGGTGGCTGAACCATCCCTGGAGACATCCCAGGCCAGGCTGGACGGGGCTCTGAGCAACCTGAGCTGGTGAAGATGTCCCTGTCATGGCAGGGGGGGCACTGGGGGAGCTGGGAAGGTCCCTTCAACCCAAACCATCCTGTGATTCTGTGACTCTTCACACCCCAAGGTAATCAGGATTCACCACCTCCCAGGGCTCCAGCTGGGAAACGCTGCCTGAACTGCAGCACAAACCTGCGCCCTGAGGTGGAACCAAGGCGAGGTGACCAAAGGGCCTGTGCCAGGACCCGGCCAAGCACAGCACAGGGACTCGCTGACCCGTCACTCCACAGCATCTGTGCAGACGGTGGGAGACACCCCAAATTAAACCACAACAATAGAAAAATCACAAAGAAGCTGTGTATATGGGCGACTCTTGAGAAAAAAAAGACAAGAAGCAACACGTACCACTGGAGGGCATCAGGGGTGAATGCAGCACTTGCTACAGCAGGTGGGATCTTGGGATACGTGGTAGGCCAAGGGTGTGTGTGGGGGTTCATCTTAATATCAGCTTTCGATTCTCTTACAGGTTTGGTTCTTGTTTCTCCCCTCTAGTTTTTTGAGCTGTAAACACTTTGAAGCTGAACATTTTTTACCCCTATGAAAACAGATTTTCCCATGGTCAGAAAACCACGCAGGCTCCTTCCCGATCCCACACTTAAAAAAAAATGAAAAAAAAGGCAGAGAAAATAAAATTTCCTGCAGAAGAGCCTGTTTTGGCAAACAGGCCGTTTCCCACCGCACTTACCAGCTTTAATATACAACCCTGGGAAACACAGAAGTAACTCAGCTTCATGACAAAGACAATTCTTGACAATGCTCCTGGGGCTCCGCAGGAGGGTTATTTCCAAATAGGACAGACTATTCGAACAACAACAAAAAAAACCACACAAAAAACAAACAAACAAACAAACAAACACAAAATAAAAACCACCCCACACCCACCCAAAAAACCACGAAGTGCTGGATGGGGCTTTCACCCCTTACTCCTCCATTCCTGACTGTCACAGCTTTGCCCACAAAGCCCAGCAGACCCTCCATCCCCAAAACTTCTCTGCTCGCCTTTTCCCCCACCCTGACCTGGTTTATCTTGTGCTTCAGCCCAGAGAAGTAGATAAGATTAAAGAAGCGACTGCTAATTTTCATACAGACATTTAATTTCTTCTTTTCAGGCTGAGATCTGTAAATCATTGGGTTTTTTCCGCCCTGAATCTCAGCAGTACGTGCGCCCTGGGAGGCTGGAGGATGGCAGGGGTGTCTTTAAGATGATGTCCCCACCCCAAGGGAACCATCCCCAGGCTGAGCTCATTGCTGTGCATGGCACACGGAGGGGTGACCCAACCAAGACTTCAGCTTCAAGGTCTCTGGTCACACCTGCTTCCCATCTGCTGTTCAGGTAATTTAAACATTTGGCCAGGAACCACGTGTTTCCTCAGTAAAGTGTGATGAGGCATCCAGGATGGCTTTGGAAGTGCTCAAGAGGACCATAAGCCCACATAGGCATTGATGCCTGCAAAAGCTGCTCCAGAGCAGCCACCACTTCCCACCTTCCCTGCCCTGATGGATTAATTGTGCCAGAAGAATTGACAGCAACTAAGGTGACACCAAACCTCAAGGGGGGTTTTCGCTGCCCAGTCCACAAATGAGGGCAAAGAGATGTCCCCAACACCTCATCACAGCCTTGGAGAACCTGTTAGTGCAGAAAGAGCCCCCACCCAAGGGGCCAGAGCATGTGTCACCTCCTCATGTGACACCATCGCCTCCAAGTCACCAAGGACGCTACCACTCCAAAGGATAAAACTGTGCTTTAATGGTTTAGAGACAACGGACTTTCACACGGTACAACAGCAGGGTGTATGTACTATACATATATACACACTGGATGTAAAGCTTGTGTGTTTGAACAATACTAATGTTCAAAAAGAAAAAAATGCACCAGGTCTTACAACAACAAAAATGTGAACAAAATCCAAGGCCACGAGTATAGAGAGGTATGTTTTAAGGACTACAGGTCACACGGAAATTAAAAAAAAAAGTGGTGGTGCAATGCGAACTTTATCCTGAATAGAGATAAGCGTTAAAACACAACTTTCTGTTACCTCAGAAGCAAGACAGTGTTTTAGAGAGACTTAATTTCCAAAGTTAAAGCAAGGAAAGCGAAACAAATGTACCAGTGTGTGCCCCTTTGGTCCTCTAATTCTCCTGATGGGTGTTGAGCTAAAAAGAGAAGAGTTTCACTCTGAACTTCAGGCAAGAAAGATTTAAGGCTTTTCAGCTGGATACATGCACGGAACTGAGAAATGGCAAAATCTGCTCTCAATCATTGAAGGAAAAGAAATGCCATAGAATTAGTGCATTTTATAAATGTGCAACGCACACCTTGCTGACACCAGCAAACACTTTTATAGCACCTAACTCCAAGGAATCCAGGACAGAGGATTTTATAACAAGATTGTTCCAATAACGGTGTGAAGGTCACCAAGGTAAAAGTGTAATTAAACACACGAGGTTGTTGTTCTTTAAAGTTCTTTAGACCCAATGGAAATTTGACCGGACATGATTTTAATTTCATTTCCAACGTGGGTTGAAGCAAGAGGCAGGAATTTTGGTACAATGGATCTTGCCAGACCAGGAGCTGCATTTTTGGTTCACATGCAGAACCTCCTGGATTCATTGTCAACAAAGCACACAAGACCATGGGAACCTCAACTGTCCAACACGCTGGCATCTTATTTTTTTAAATTTTGCCTCCTGTGCTTAGTTTGAGAAGGGTGGTTTTCATTTGCGCCTCATGTTTTCCCAATTAAGTTACAAAACACCCATTAAAATTGTAACAAAGCATAAGAACTCCAGCCAAGTCCTGCGGACTGAAACTTTTTGTACCCACGCTGCCACATACAGAGGTTGCCACATCCACAGAAAAGGAACGGCATTTAATTCATTTTGATGGCCCTGGAAATGGGCTTTTCTCAATTGCTCTTATGAAATAAGCTGTTGTCATTTCAGGTTACTTTGCCCCGAAACGACCGGAGAGGTACAGTGTGCCGTGGGCAGGATTTCAGCGCTCACCTTTGGTCCAGCGTTTATGAGATTCAAGTCTTGAAATGCTTGAAGAGAAATCTTCATTTTCAGATTATCGGACTCATTTTAGCTTCTCAGTCTAACCCATGGAAAACCAAGAAGGAAAGCTCAACATGTAAATAACATTAAAAACCTCTTTGGATATCTCAGCACTTTGCAGACAGATGCTTAAAAATAGTATGAGACTGACAGTTAAAGTGGTCAGACATTCTGATGCACAGAGAAAAAGGTGCATAAAACTCTTTATATTGAGAAAAGACTGTGTCTTAAATAATTTAGAAGTTAATTCCCTACAGGTTAAGAAGTTAGGAAAAATGTTGTTTTTTTTTTAAATTTCTCAAACAAACGAAACCAAACACACCAAAAAAAGGAGGGTTAATACTAGCAAATATATAAAACACCACCAGAGGTAACATCTCAAAGAGGTAAAACATACATATCCAGATACTGAAACAGCCACTGCAGGACTTGCAATAAAATATTTGAGGGCCATCGTTTTCAGCAGAGGTACAGTGTTCGCAGCATGAGTGGTCCTACGAGGATCCACAACCTTTTAACTGATTCCTGTGCTGCTCTGTATTTATTTAATAAACATAATTATTTCATAAATATCTGTCTCACTCCCAAGCCCTGCTTTGCCCCTAACAGCAGTATATTCTGCATTGTAGATGGAACAAAACATTTCCAAAACCCTGTTTGTAGCTTGTAATTCTGTGATGTCAGCATCACTGGAAATCCAGGAGGAGCCCACCTCATAATTACATTTTTCATTTGCCATCAGAAGTCTTTAACCCCACAAAGACTACGACAACAACTCACAACGATTTAGTTTAAAAGGGTATGAATAAGTAAGAATAGACAGTGACACTGGACAGAACAATCTTCAGAGTGCATTGAGAGAATAACACAGTTTCAGCTCCTGATGAGCGTCAAGAATTCTTCACGCGTCTTTGGATCTTCCCGGAATACCCCCAGCATCGTGCTGGTTACTGTTTTACTGTTCATTTTCTGTACCCCACGCATTACCATACACATGTGCCTAGAAGAAAGGAGAGGGGAGTCAATAAAACAGCTGGAATCACACGCAGCCCGCACGCTACGGCGGAACAACTTGAAATGACTTACGTCGCTTCGATAACCACTCCAACTCCGGCGGGCTGTAAGGCTTCTGTGATGGCTATTGCGATTTGTTTGGTAAGGCGCTCCTGGACTGAAAGAACAAGAAGGAGTTTGGAAAAAAGAAGGAGCAGCAGCAGCGTTAACTCCAATGGGCATCCATGTATTGCTACTACCTGCATGCCAGATCCAACCGACAGAAACACTGCACCCTCACCACCACACACACATGCTGCTCTTCCTAAATAAATCTTATTAGCGCCAAATCTATGTTTTGTGTCCTGGAATGGATCTTTTATTTGCTTTTTTAATATTGGGAGTCATTTGGTGTTACACTTTTGCAGGAATTGCATAAGCTTTGTTATAACAGCTCTTTCCTATTACGCAGGTAGGTTTTCTTGCTCCCCTGATTTCTTTCTGCTTTTATGTATTTGTTCATTTGCTCTACTGCTGCACTATTCGTTCCCTACACACAATTTCTCTTTTTAAGGAAAGGAAGATAAAAACTGAGCAAATTAAGAGTCTGTTGCCCTGCAAAGCTTTATGTCCTGCAGCTCGAGCACCCTCTTGTTCACCGCTCTGACACCCAATGGTCGCTTTTGCCACCGAGAATGGGCCAAATTTAAGTGTGGGACAAGAACACGCTGAGCACAACCCAAGGCTTCAGGTTCTGCAGATTCCTTCACTTCTCAGGCCTGTACCACGGCGGCTCTCGCTTCATCTCTTCAGACAAGGATTCTTGAAGGCACCTCTCAAATTATCTGCAGGAGAGTTTCTCTCCAGCAGCACCCAACTAGTTTAATTATTCCTGGCAGCTCTGTCTTGTACCACATTTATCCTCTGGATCAGTTGCTGCCTACATCTATTTTTCACAGGCACATTCTACCCCTCACTGGAAACACAGGGGCTAAGCCAACAGATGACAAACACCTGTTCCAGAACACAACGTTTTTCTTCACACTAAAATTTGCACAGTTATAGTCCACTTACAATCACCAGCACCCTGAACTGGCTGGCAGAGGAGCGCACACAACAAAAATAAAAAATTCAGCTGCTTACCTTGTAATCTTCTACTGTATATTTCCACAATCCTAAAGGAGAAAGGAAAAAGACAATATTAAACTTATTCCTACCCGGCTGTTGTCTGATCTTCACAGTTAACTTGTCACTGTAAAACAAGACGACTGCGCTGATCCGTGTCCTTCCTGGAAATCCATGCAACATCATGCTGGCGTTGCTCGTGGACTTCCCTTGGCACATCGCTGTCTTTAGGGACAGGTTCCTCCTTATTTCGGGGCAAATCTGTCACTTCACCTTCGAGCTTCTCCTCTTGGCTGTCACCTTTGAGTCACTTGTCCCACCACCCACCTGCATCACACAGGTGCAGGGGAACCCATGTCCAAAAGCTAATCTTTGAACCGAGGTCAGATCACCTCCTTTTGCTTCAATCTAACCCAAACGCTGTTTTGAGGACAATTCAGACATTGGGATTCCCAGAAGGCTACTGAAGTCAAGCAAGAGATGTTTTGGATTCTTGAATTAGCCACAGATTTAACTAAGAACAATAAGACGGCCTTGTTTTTATTTAAAACAGATCCTCTCCAGCCATATATCACACATTTCAGTGCAGGAATCAGTGCCTGTGTCAGACACGACTTCAAATTTAAGCCATTTGTGGGGCAATGCAAGTGCTACTACCATCATTTACAACTGTAGTACTATAACCCCCACACTTAAGAAATTCTTACAACCGCTCTGTAACTCAATGGGTTGTTCGTGCCAACCTCAAATGCTCGATTACACATCAAGTGGCCACCTAAAGAAGTTGCTATAGGAAGCTTCAATACTCATCTGGTCGGGGTAGACAGAAACCAGACACCGGCTGGCAGCCCGAGGCAGGAGTTGCAAGAAACATTTCTGACAATGAGACTCGCCTGCTGTTTTGGAGAGAGAATTATATGCAGAATCTCCCCTCTAGAAATGAAGTGGTTGTGTTATAGCTACTCTAAAGCAACATAATATTTAGATTAAATCTATGGATAGGGAACAAGCTGATGCTCAGATATTTTTAGACTGGTGTTGCACATAAGTCCTATATGCACGTTTATGTAAAAGTGGTTATTTTTTTTCAAGCCTGAGCTAAAAATCCAAAAAAAGATATTTGTTTACTGCATACAGGTCATCCATAACTACAGAAACTCACCACATTAGACTAATCCTATTACAAAAGATTAGGCCCACAGCACCAACAGCCTCATAAATCTTTGTTTGAACACTGGTTGCATTATCCAGGGCACGAAAGGGAAGCACGATTTGGCCCACCCATCTCTTCATGGTGAGAGCTCACAAGTGAGGACTGAGAACATTTTGTTATACAACAACCTAATCTTTTCATTATTGCAGCACACGGGAGTTCAACTTGAAAAAGAGGCAAGGTTTAACCTTTCAAGCACAGCGCAGGAAGCCTTGCACATATTCATGCATGTCTCTGAGAATAAATAGCAGGAAAATGGTACACTTCCAGCACCACGTTACCGCTTGTATTAAAAATCAAAGACAGTTTTGAGCTCCTTTTTACCTCTGCTATTCAGAGGTAACTACAGACCAGAACAAGCACAAATCAACCGACGCGTATTTCAAATGTGCTCCTTCAGCGTGCATCCAAGCCCTGCAGAAATGAAACCAAGTGCTGACGACGGGTCTCTTCAGGAAGGATGTTTGCCTTCGGAAATCTAACTCAAAGAAAATAAAAAACAAAGCCTCACGGTTTAAAAAGACGCAGCCACACAAGTGCCAGCCAACACACCAGCCCTGAAGTGCCACACAGACATCAGCTCAGAACCTCATCCTACAATCTGGGCACTGAGGAACAGCGGCAGAAAACACGTACAAAAAAAATTCAATGTTGAACTGCCTTCTTTCAGCCTTTTAATCAAAGTCCATTCCTACAAGCACTGTTAGAAGACAGGAATACCTGTAATACACAGCTACATTAACAAAGATGTGGCCTCCAAGGGCCCTTCCATTTCCAACACAAACTCACTGTTGTGTGAGCAGAGCACAGAAGTGGCATTAAAGCATTTTAGTGCCATATCCTACACATTTCTTACGCGCTCAGAAACTCCAGCAGGCATGCAGATTTACAAGGCTAATTCTCATTAGTATTATTGGAACAGTAAGATTAACAGATGTATCAGAGAACGTATAAGCAAAACCTACATGGTCTTTCTGAACTACAGCCAATTTTTCCAATCCATTTCCAAAAGAGACCTTTCCACTCCAGCCCCCAGTAATCAGCTTATTGAAGTGATTGACCATCCTCCTCCTCACCAGAACTAGAAAGTGTCACTTTATAAGAAAATTCACTGCAACAACTGATCCAAGAGCACTTGCTGAGGAAAAAGCTATTTTACATAACGAACGTATTTCTCAAGTGTATCATAATTGCTTTGTTTCTTACGCTGAAGCTAATCCATAAAATCTAAGCCACGGCTCTCTCAGCAGGTCTGGAGTGAAAGAAAGAAATGCCAGATTTATCTGAAGAGTCAGCTAACAGATGAAGGCTTTAGATTCCCTTTCTATCCGCAGAACGTGTTCATTTACAGTTCGGGATTTTTGTTCTTATTAGTCAATATACACACAAGTAGTAAACAGTTAGAGATCCCCACTGGTTTGGGTGGCCTGCCTTAGAATGTGACCAAATTCTCCGTTTTCTTGCTTCTGTGCTCCCTGCAGACACCAATGTTTTGGATGAACGTACAAAAGTGTTATAGCTCTACTACTGATGTGAATTAACACAGACCTCTAAGACTTATCTGCCCTCTCCGCAGAAATGTAATGCCAAGGGTTGGTCTAAATCCAAATCCAGGACACAAAGTGGGCTGAGCTTTAGAAGGGGCCAGATTAGAAAGATTAGCACAGTTAGCACAGCGTGGAATCCTTTTCACAAATTAGCATCACTTTCATTACATTAACACTTACCTAGCAAGCTTGCTGAGGCCAAGTACTTGCTTGTTAGGAAGGTAGCCAATATGTACCTAGGCAGAGGAGAACAAACCATTAACAGAATCAAAACCACGCTTCCAAACGCATATGAAACTCATGCATCGAGGATGAGATGCGTGTTTGCCCCAGGACTAACTCTGGAACAGCCCAGAGGTCTTAGCGTGTGGGAGGAACACCAGGCAAGCTGGAAAAAATGTGGAGCTAACAGAGGCTGTAAGTGCCTGGTGAGCTCAGTGTCCTGGTGAAGAAGAGAGAAGTTTTCTGAAGGGGAGAAAACACACAATTCTTCAAGAGCGAAGGCTTATGTTCCAAGTCTCAGGAATGCTACAGATTACTATTACATTTGTCTATTACTCAGTACAACACTGTTCGTCTAAAATAAGCACACTTTTTGTTCAAGACCTAAAGCAGATTTAGGGAGCAGGAGGGAAAGTGACTGTGATTTACTTCCAGGAAAAGTTCAGATGGCAAGAAGTACTTAACCACCAAAATCAGGCTGCACTTACTGATTTTTTTTCCTGCTATTAGGAATACCATAGATCACTGCATGATTCAGTCAAGTTCCATCCTTCTTTAATATGGAATTGCTGAACAGTCAATATTGAACACACGGTTGCACTAAATTGGAAAAATTTCTTGAAAAGTCCTCAGATACAAAGGTAGGGGAAAAGCCATTTAGCTTCTTGTTTTTAGAAAGCAACCTAGGCTGCTGAATTCCAGTGGGTTTACAGTTACAACAGATAAACCAGCATTTGTGTCACTGTACCAGAGACTTGAAAAATCAGCCAAGATACAGCAGGGGATCGTCAGGGCAGGATTCTGTCTTTGTGCTCTGCCTAGAGGCCCCATCTCCAAACCCTGTATCGCTGTACCTGCGGTTAGAGGCACCACAGTGCACCTAATTACCTGGCTAACTTGCTCATTCCTATCACTTCTGTTGGGTAATCAACCCACTGACACCTGAAAAGACATGAAATATTTCAGATAAAGAGACAACTTAGAAAAAAAGCACTGAATCCTGTACCACACAGAGTACTTTCGTGAATTCCTCAACTTCATTTAAGATAGAACTGCAAATACAAGACCTACCGGTCAGTATTTGCAGCCTGTTTGATGTACCCAACAGGAGAATGGTTGGTCTGAGAATATTTGGAGGCATATCAAGTTATTTAGCAGACCACTATACAAGCAGGAACGATTTGGTGTTTGCAACGAGTTCTCTCCAAACCACACAACAGCTAGATGTAAAAAGAATGCATATATTGCCACAGGAGTAACAAAGAATACACACGGTTTGTGTAACCAAGAACAGGTGAAATAGAAAGCTTGCACAGATAAAGATTTACCTTGTTTTCCAGTATAAAGTACTAACAGTAAGAAAAGAAAGCAGATGAAATTGAGTTGACTCAACTGAATAAACATCTGGTTTCTGTTTGGGTATTTTATTTTGGGGGACAGTTTACTTGGAACATATGTGGTACTGATTGACTTTTACGAAAAACAAAAGCACTTGCTACTCCATAGCTTCATGATAAAACTGATGGATCAGAACAAGCTCCATTTTCTGTGCTGATATGGGAGCGAAGGGGCCGAGATGTGCAGAAGGGACCACCCACTCCGAACTCATCACGTTTACAGTGCTTAACTCGTATTATTTTCTTTTGGAAGTTGCTGGCATCACAATTTCAACACCCTCTGAAACACCAGCCCCTTCCACGAGAGCCCAAACATAAGAAGCCTCCCGCTAGTCTGTTTTGGCCACCCAGCCCCTGCCTGGGCTTGCTTATTTAAGACAGGGTTGCAAACCAGAAGTTGGCTCCATTCCCGGGGGGTCCCGAGACGGATGCGCACTCAGATAGCTCCGAGCCAGAAGCTCAATCCGTGCCAGAGCCAGCGTGCAGGGTTTAATATCAAGATGTCTGCCCTCCAGGCTCGCTGCTGCTTCACGAAGAAGAGCTTTGATATGAAATGTCAGAGACCATTAGATTACTTTGACTAGAAAAGGTTGCGCATTATGTTTTAGGAGCTTAAATCCAAATAAAACTCACATTAAGGAGGTCTTCCTTATTTGTATTCTGAACATTGACTTCTAGAATCATAGCCGTAAGCAGTGAATACTTACAGCTTTAAAAGCTTTGTAGTTACAGCTACAAAGTCTTTTACATGTACTTTAGGTCTTTTATCATGTATTCCCACATTTGCTCCGTGAGGAAGAGTTACCTTTCCAACAAATGGAACGAGGTGATGCTCACACAATGAGAACATGTCTATGTCCTTCACAATTACCATTTCATCGTGATCTTCATCAAAGATGGCATCATTCAGAACATCTGAAATTAAACATTGGTATTAAAGAAATAAGACACAAAACAATAAACGCACATGCATGGAAAGTTCTTCCAGCCAGTATCTGAGAAAGTCTGCAGCAAGAGCATAGCTCTCCCAGAATTACAGATTTTAGGGTCAAGATATGGGAGGCAAGTAAGGAGTAACACCACAAGTACACTGGATTGCATACAACTACACTACTGCCACAGTACTAGCTGGGTAAGTCTATATCGTTTTATTTAAATAATAGCTTGAGCCCAGGTTAGAAGTCCAGTCTTTGCCAAATTACTGGCCCCTTTGGGGCAATTAAGACTCCAGCTGATCGCACCAGTGCTGAGGAGAGCACATCTCAAAGTGCACCCACACACCACAAAGCTGAGCCTGGGGTTTGAGAAAAGCTAAGCTGCCACTGCAGCTTCTCCAAACGCTTCAACACCAGCATCACTACCTTCAAGCAGGCTTTGCCCCCAGATAAACTGCTCTTTCTTTTCACCCTGAAGCACACCAGCCAGCAGCTGTTTAGACATACACAGAAGTCAAAGAGACAGCTCTGTATCTACAGATCAGGGAGAGATTTGCTGTCCTGAACCAAAAGCAGGCATGTGTATGCATACTCCAGGTTAACTCTGCACCTCAGAGCTAACAGAGAGTTAAGGTGGAGAAACCCATAAAGACAGAAGGAAGAAGAGACTGCTCGGTAGGAAAAGGAACGTACAGCATGACACGTCGCTACTCTCAGAGCTCCTCAGCTCAGTTTCTGGATTCAGCAATGCCCAGGCAACCCCGACCCAGGCTGCAGCACATCACATCACTGCAGCCCCCTCAGATCATGGGCAGCCGGACCGTGCTCCGAGAGGGGAAAAGGAGAACGCCTCAAGTTAAGAGACTGAGCCTCTTGAAGCACAAGAGATAAAAGCTACACAGGAGAGAGAACTAGCTGTACAGAAGGGCTGAAAATCAGAACAAGGAACTCTGCAAACAAGTTAGCTTGGAGCCCCAGCGACTTCTCGGAGTTACTTCCACCAGAGTCCCATAGCCCGTGGCCAGAAGGAGAAGCTGGATGCTCAGGGCCTGCCCTGCTTCACCCACAGCAGAGCTCAGCTCCCGCGGCAGCGATTACACAGATTTAATGGTTGTGTCTGCTCTGCTTGCCTTTCTGCCTTCCCCTGACACGCACGTACACCTGATGGCCACCATCTGTTGTCAATAACATATCATCATCACGGAGCATTTTAATTTCCTGCTTGCTACACAGGTAACCCTGGAAACTGGGCACGAGATGTTCTGCCTGCGACGCACGTTCTTTCCCGAGAAGGGCTGGCAACCTGCAAGACAGCGAGGCTGAACCCCGGGTTTCTGATCGGGTCGAGGACCAGGAGTGGTGGCACAAAAGAGGCCAGAAAACACATCTCTAAAGGCAAATTATTTGGCTTTTCAAATTTCAGAGTCTAGTTCACACCAAACACTGCTGGAGAGGATCTTGATTACCTGGGGAGCAACTATGCAGTTGTATAATTATGAATTCAGCCAGGAATATCCAGAATTCACAACAGAGTGGGCTCAGGGGAGAGGGAAGGGGAGACAGAGCAGCCGTCTGGGTTATTCGCTCCCTCCTGCAGCAGACGTGCCATTTCTACAGCGGAAAGGCAAACAGTGGCTTCACAAAACCTGCTACTATGCTCAGCATTATTAAAACAAAACCCAAACAGATCCTCAAAGCATCTCCAGAGTGACTGCTGCTGTTATCAGACCACCAGCTTGGCTCGTACCAGCCCTGCCAGGAGTGCATCGGAGCCCGATGTTAGATATGGATTTACGTCAGCACGCTTGCACAGCAGACTGTTCAGAACAATCGAAAACAGCCACTTTCTCATTAAAAGTCATTGTCATTTCAGGCCAGACATGAGGAAGAAATTGTTGTCCCTGAGGGTGGTGAGAGCCTGGCCCAGGTTGGGCAGAGAGGTGGTGGCTGAACCATCCCTGGAGACATCCCAGGCCAGGCTGGACGGGGCTCTGAGCAACCTGAGCTGGTGAAGATGTCCCTGTCATGGCAGGGGGGGCACTGGGGGAGCTGGGAAGGTCCCTTCCAACCCAAACTGTTCTGTGATAATGTGTGACATAGTGTAAGGCCAAAGCTACAACAAAAGCTTCTTCAGCCATGAAGCCCCGTATATATGTACATCCACACTTACTATGTATAAAATATATATCTTAATAGATTGTTACAAACTTTACCTTAGGAACATAACTATTACCAGAATTCTCAAGAGCCACATTGTATCATAGAGACAGCTATTCTAAAGTTGTGGGTGAAAGGAGGTTAAGTGACCTGTGACGTACCAGACAGGTAAATCCGGGAACAAAACACATCCTTCCTGTGGCTAAAACAAGCAAACAGAACACAAACATCATCCATCTGCCTGGCAAATCCCCTCTTGAGCTACAGCGGCTTGGGAAATGCCCCCTCACAGCCAAGGGAGTTTCAGAGGTGTGTAAGCAAACAGATCTGTGCGTCAAGAACATAACCACAGAGCTGTGGGATACTTCTCATGGATACAGGTCTTGCCGTTATTGCACCTTAGATTTCCTTAATAGTAAACGCCAAGCTGCAGCCAGATCACAGATGATACCTGCTCAGCCGCATACAATCTGCGGCTGTGCCTGCAGCAAGGTGCACTGATTTAATTCAGCACCGGTTACTCCTTGAGAAGAGCCAGAGCCCATAAAGGAAGAAACCACCTTAGTGTCAGCCCCTCCAATAGCCCCTTCACAACTGCCAGATGAAACAGGGAGACAAACATAAAACAAAATGCGAGACTAAAGGCCACTACCTGAGGAAGTCCAGTCTTGAGAGCCCCAGTCACCCCACCCTGCTCCAGTCCCTCCTGCTCGCTCTTTACAAGTCTGTTCTCCTGAAAATAAGCATGGCTTGAAGCCTGTCCATCCCTACACCTCCCTCTGAAATCCCAGCTTTGTGGTGACAACAGAGAGTTAGGGAAGATTAGCAGCAACAAGATGCTGTGCTGTGTCCCACCGCAGCGCTTGCTTTCAGTAATTACACAGGAGAGACTTGCTTGGCAGAGACTCAAACGCTTTGTGCAGAGCAGCAATACCATTCTACCTCACTTTGTCTGCCCTTTTTTTTTTTTCCAGTCACTCAATTTGCAACAGCATCCAATGGGTCCCTAACAAGCTCGGCCTGCAGCACATGTTCTGGAGACCACAACAGGGCTGAAAGGACAGAAAAGGAAACGGGGCCTCAGATTAACCAGGTCAGAACAAATTTGTGCGTCTTCTCCTGTTATTTTATGTTACCTACTAGAGCACGCTGCCTAACATGAGCTGGGTGAAAATGTCCCTGCTCATGGCAGAGGTTGGACCAGATGAGCTTTGAAGGCCCCTTCCAAGCCAAACTACTCCATGACTTCAGTTTCCTCATCTGGAGACCCCAAAACACTCACTCTTGCCGCTCATGGCAAGATCTCAAAGTCGTGCTGTCCCTCCCCAGGCCTGTCCCGCTTCACAGCGAGCAATGTGTGTGTTACACTGGCTGCACCCCTCAGCTCTAGAAGATGATACTCACCTGCCCTTCTAAGACAAGCGCATCTTTTCCATCCCTTCCTCCTGCGGCACTAGGATCTTCAAAGCAAAATTGTAGAAGTCAGAACAGCTTTTAGAGGGAAGAAAGGCTAGAAGGAAATATTTCTGGCTTGGTTTCCTGAAAGAGCAAGGCACCTGCAGCTCAGGTGGGCTCCTCCTCAACAGGCTACTTTGCCTCAATACAAAAAAGGCACTTTTCCTCTCAAATCCATCAACTCTTTTACTCCCTCCAAGTACTACCCACGTAATCCCCCCCATCAGTAGAACAGGACTAGTGTCCCCTCTGCTCGCAAGGGGACAGCCATGTTCACACATCATCCCTCAGTCTCATTCTCACCTCCCCTCGCTCTTTCATTCACCACAGCTGTGCTCAGGTGTGACACCAAGCCCTGTCTACAAGCTAAAGGAGACTGCAAATAACACCATTTTCATTCTCCACCACCCCAGAAGAAGCTAAGGGAAGTTACTGGTTAAGTCCTTAAGCCTAGACACATCATGTTAATGAAGAAGCTAAGATCCAAATTAAAATACATGGTTGGGAAGATGGGAACAAGAACAAACATTCCATGTACACTTGGGGCACTCTTTAGATTATTCCAGCTGATTTTTCCTTCAGCCCAGAGTTCAAGTCCTGTTGTAGAAGCTTCAGTGGACTGTTAAAACTGAACAGCCGTCTCTGGTGTAAGTTAACTCCCCAAACAGAGCAGAATTCATTTTCTGCTCTATGTTCAAAAAAGAGTTGATTAAAAAAAAAAAAATCAGAACTGGATGAAGACAGAACGAGAAAGACCTTTCAGGATTTTGCGTCAGAGCTAAGCAAAAAAGACCTGTTGCTATAGAAACTATTTGCATGGCTTTAATGTGACACAAGAAAGCAAAAGCACCTCTGGCAACCAAGGAAGCCGGAGCCCACCCAGCAGCTGGCTCGGTAGGTGCAGGGAATGAAGGGTGGCAGCTTCACAGCCCGTCAGATGTCCCATTTTTACTGTGCCTGGGAGACAGGCAACTGAAGTGATGTAGGTTGTTCTCACCAGGAGATAAAGTACTTCCCCATGGTGTTAAGTTACTCCACTTCAGAGGAGTCAGACTGAGGATCGTTTGGTGCCAAGGGGATGAAGGCAGCCTCAGAGACTCCAATAGTGTTCCTTGAGCTCATCCATCCCAGAGACATGAGGCACAGGGTTCTCCTGACACCCAGGGCACAGCTCCAGACTGTCCTCACCAACGGCCCCCATGCTCTCCATGGTGACCCATGAGTCACCAGCTGAGGCCATCAGAGGGTCGGGTTGAGGCCAATGGATGCAGAGGTCCCGTGAGGACCGTTGCACAAGCGACACCATGCCAACAGCCATCAAACTGAAGTACATGCTGAGGTCAAGTACCTTCTGCTCTCCTGGGAACACGGACCGAGTTACACCAAAACCAATGGCAGGGAACCTTGCACAAACTGGGACCAGGTTGTGGTTTGGAGGGTGCTCCAGAACAGCAGTGCCATGAGCCAGGGACTAAGCATTCACTAAGGTAAAATGAGCTGAGGTATATCGGCAGACACCTTTTGAGGGTCCTTCTCAGGAAGAAGTTCCTCTTCCAACCTTGTATTCTATGATTCATCCAACAACAGATGTAATAGCTCACAGCTCCTGCTCTGGCAAACAGCTGCCCACAGGGAAGGGAAACCAACTACAGGGTCAGAATAAAATATGTGAGGAAATTGCTACCAAAAAAAAAAAAAACTTAAAAAAAAAAAAAACTTAAAAAAAAAAAAAACTTAAAAAAAAAAAAAACCCACAAAAAACCAAATAACCCCTTTCAGTTGCTGCTGGGTAAGCAGTAAAACATAATATCAAAACTTGACTTCATTTATTCATGTGATGACACTACAGGATAACTGTAGTTACAGAAAATATTCCAGGGAAGAAACAAGAAAATTAATGCAGCCTTTCAGTATTAAAAAGGTACTAGGAATTTATTATGCATGCAGAGAAGAGAATCAGGCTACAAAAACCACTCATTCATATAAAGAGTTTGTACTGCTGCAGAAAGTCAATGACTCCAGGTTGCTATGAAAGGGAGTGGTCTGGGCTGCCAGTTGCTTCAAGACATCTCAAAGAGCTCTAGAAAGACACAGAGTCCAAGGTGCCACATTATTATTTAAACAGGCCACAGAGTTCAAAAGCTGCAGAGAAAATTAACTGGGCACTATGTGGTTTCCTTGCCATAGCATATCTTCCTAACAGGAACCAAGAGAGGCCTCAGACACAAAAGAATTTACAAGTTTATGACCAATATTTCACAGATTTCATCACTGCTACACCAAGGGACTAGAAACAGATATCCAACTTCAGATGGGAAGCTTCGCTTTCAGAAGCAAAGCTTAATTCCTCGTTTACCAGAAGGCTGGTGAACCAGATGTGTAGTTTAAGGCACATTTCATAGAAGCAAAGATGGAGGTAAAGCATCATTGCTATTCAATTCTGGCCATCATTTGTAGATATTTGTTTATTTTCCTATAATACACTTTCCATGTTGCAGTGAGAGATTGAAGTGTATTCATGAGGATCAGTTATTGCAGATTCTCAGACAAAACTAAGATTAGGTACTTGAAGTTGTCCTCTGCCAGGAGATTTATTAATATGAGCAAAAGCAGAGTTATGGAGATGCTCATTAAACTGTATTGGGATTTCAATAACCATCTCAATGTCTCATGTCACAGAAGGTGCTGAAAGTCCCCCACCCCAGCCACACTTCTTTCTGAAAGTGAAACAAAGGAAATATTAGAGAAGATAAAACACTTTGGAAAAACACCACAGAGAGATCAGAAGCCTTTACTAGTTAAGATCCAAGAGGATTCAATAAATCCTGACAAAACCCCAGACAAGTTTGGTGTTCCTTAAGCATTAATGAGCAGGGGGGATCATCCTGGAAAGCCCTGCAGTCCTGGTTCCCAGCAGAAATTTCACTGTGAGTACTTGTTTCAGCATCACAGGTTTTATTCATGTGGGAATAGAGAGGTTAAGGAAAAAAAACCCCAAGAACCTTACTCTGAACAATCCCATCTCTCCCACCCTCTGGTTTATTATACAAGAAACTAGTCACATCCATACCACAATAATGCTGGTGTTTAAGTTATTAATAGGATAGACTTTGGCATTCTCTACAACTACCTGAAAGGAGGCTGGAGCATGGAGGGTGTTGGTCTCTTCTCACAAGTAAGAAATGACAGGATGAGAGGAAACGGCCTCAAGTTGTACCAGGGGAGGTTTAGATTGGAAATTAGGAAAAATTTCTTCCTGTAAAGGGCTGTCGGGCATTGGAACAGGCTGCCCAGGGCAGTGGTGGAGTCACCATCCCTGGAGGGGTTGAACAGACAATAAATGAGGTTCTCAGGGACATGGGTTAGTGCCAGGGTCAGGTTAACGGCTGGACTCTTATCTTGAGGGTCTCTTCCAACCAAAACGATTCTATGAGAAGAGAACTAGTGTCACCTCGTTTCCAGGAAAGAATGAAGCAACTCACCAGCTCTTAGCAAAGGGCAGCACTGCTGATCAAACACCCTTGTTTGTTTAAGGCACCGCCTGCCTATTTTTACACAGTGATGCTTAACACCTCTCATCCGCAGCAAACCAAGTGGGCTTGGAAAAATTTGAGCTTACACCACTGTTGTCATCTGTCAAAATACCAAATCCACACAGGCAAGAAGATGAAGGAAAGAGTATTAAAGTTGCATTTTTTTCACCCTTCACCACAGGAAAAGCACACAAACTGGTGAAAGAGCAAAAGCAACATATATATAGTACAACAGGCACATAAAGCATGAAAGCAGCCTTTCAAACCAGAGGTTCAGAACAGTTATCCTCTCCCTGTATTTCTGATCTTTATTTCCTGATTAAAACTCACTGAAAGGACAGCTGAACCTGCCAACACTCTTGAAAGCTAACATATCTACCAGAAGAAAAGTCTTCCAGCTTTTATTCATGTAACAATTAATCACCATTACCAGCAGCTATACTGTTTAATGAACATGCCATGTTGCTTAGAGTGCTTACAGATGATGTAAACAAGTTAAATTTCGTGCTGCTGATGCAGGCAGCCTGTTCAGCCTTGTGCCTGATGTTTCCTACAGTATTACACAATCAGAACCAACCCCTTTACAGTTTTGCTTTTGAAACTAGCATCCACACTCACCTTTCCTGCAACTTACCAGTTAACTCTGCTTAGCAAGATTGATTCTTAAGTCCTCTGCTTTAATTACAAGTTCATACTGTCTGCAATCTTTTATTTCCATGCATTCACCCATTTGCACACACCTGTGCCTTGTAGCATTTATATAGTCTCACAGCCAGCATCAAGAGTGTGACATTAAACCTTTACTAAAGGAGGGAGAGATCTCTCAAGGTTTAACCTTTGGGTGGCAGGCAATCACCTGAACCAACCATAAGAAAGTTAGAGGCAACCAGCTATCAACAGCCCAGTTCACCTTTGTTAACCAAGAGAACAGGTTACTATTTTGCAATATAATTTACACCCAGAAATATGAAGTTGATAGACCTGACTCTGGGAAAGAAACCATGCTCATGCAGAAGCACTGCATTAAATTGAAAATTAAAACTGCTGGAATCATCCTTCCCAACATACGAAGTGGTTTCTGGTGTAGTGGCTGTTAGTCTACATGATGCCCAAGTATAAACTGCTACAGACCTTATTCGAAATCGCTGGAGGTATTCTCGTTCCTCCAGTGAAATCTTGTTGATTTTCACACTACAGAAGTGAAATCGATGCATTTGAATATGTTGTCAAAGAAAGAGGTTGAGGCCTTTAGTAAAGCCAGGATTAATAAGAGAAAAGACAATCTAGAAAGAATAGAAGGAGCCAGATTTAGACATTTAGCAAGTAAACTCTACTAATGGCTCTGAAATACAATACTGACCAGCTGCAGAACACAGATAGCAAAGATGAATACAGGGTAAAGCAGGAACACACTCTGCACTATCAAAACCAAGCTGGGAAATACACACATAGTGGAAGCTGGAAAGCAGAATTGGCTTCACTGCTACTCACCAAAACCTAAATGGAGATAAAAGCCAGTATTTAGATAAAAACCTTCCATCCAACACTGCAAATTTAAGCAGTGAGGAACATGAAAATACAAACACAATCAGGTGTCACAGAAGCAAAGTGACAACACCAAGGAAGGAAGATCAAATGTCCAGCATGTTCAAACATGCCCCAATGTATTCATGTTCTTACACAGTAACCAAGAAGATGAAAAAAAAAAGTTTGTTCTTAAAGAGTGAGCTATCAAGACAAAAACAATACCCATTTACTGATTCTGTTGAAACCACAAATCAGCTCAGCAGCTTCCAAAAGTGTTCCTTAAAACCAAAGCCACCAGGGTTCCTGAAACCAAACTCCCCGCTCGTACCTCTTGGTCTTCTCCTCCAAGGCCACCAGAGGACCAGCTGCTGCAAGGCAGGCAGGGCCAGCATCCCTCTCCATACCCAAAAGCTTTCAGCAACCTGACTGCACTCAAAAAGCGATCGCTGACCAAAGTCACTAACCTCAGAGCACAGGGCAGCAGTCGGGTACCTCAGTTTTGTGAGCAACCATGTAAGCCCCCTGTTCGCACAAGTGAGGCTTGAGTCAAGCACATCAAACACCAAGGACCTCCTGCAGTGTACTTGCAACTTTACACTCTCCAGCCTTCACTATATTTCATCAGTTGTGAATCACTTCTGTGTTCCTGTATGGAAAATTAAAATACCATCAGAAATGCGTTTTCTCCTGCCCACCCAAGGCAGTTGCTCAAGCAGACAAGCTTGGAAGGTTGATTTTAAAGCCTGTAGCTGTACTAACATTCACTATCTTGGTTTGTCTTCGCCTCTTTTTCCTGGCTGCATAGTCCAGCAACATTTCCACGTGCTGGCAAGGGCTGTGAGCTCAGCTGAGGCCAGCTGAAGACAGGTGCCTATTGCAACGCACCTTGCTTCTAGCTCTGTTTGTACAGTCACCACCTTTTATGAAAAGATGGTACTCACAGCTATTGTAATTGTCTGTTTTCTTCTGCCTGTTGGGGGGTAAACCTGAACACGCTCCTCACCACACATCCCTTTAACCTCCGCCTATCCAGACAGTTCCACACAAGGAGCTGAACAACCTGCAAAATAAACCTGAGACAACAGGAGGTCAGGGCTGCTTTTTGTTGGGGTTTGGTTTTTTATTTGTTTTTTCCTCTTCCAAGCCAGCTCCTGGTCCAGTTCACAGCCTGGCTGGGCAGGCAGTTACATCAGTAAAACCAAGTCACCAGCAACACCAGGATGCTGCAGCAGAGAGAAACCGCAGGAGTTGCAGACCCACAGCAAGCCTTGCTCCCAAAGGCTTCATAGCTGTTGGCTCTAAGGTTTCACAACACATTTAAAACCCTCCCAAGAGGAAGTTACTCCCAAATAAACTCTCCCAGCCAACTCATCCACCGGTCACTTTGCTAGCTGCTGTGGACTCGTCCTTCAGCTACAGCTCTTCCTTCTGTTCCGCTGGTAAGAGTTGGAAGACTGGGAGCTGGGCATTGTGCAATAAGAGGTGAGTAGCTGGGAAGTAAAAGAATTCCCTACCTGATACAGGAAGGAATGTTAAGATCGCGGCTTCATTTTATTTCCTAGAAGTAAAAAATAAAAATGTAAAAAAAAAAAAAAAAAGAGTCCAAGAGTACAGCACTAGCAGTGACGCTTTCTACTCTTGGATGTAATACAGCTCTCTCCCAGGTATGGATGTTCAGGGGAGGAGACTATCCAGAACTACTCTGCTTAATGAAATGTACGTGAGAGATTAGGACAGAGTATTTGGGTCCCAGAGAATCCACACTGGAGCAGAAAAAAGGCTATTTAAAAAAACCTTAAGAAAACATGTGGCTCTGTACACAAAACTGGCAGCAAGAGGATTTAAGATGAGTAGCAACCTCATCCAGGTTCAGCACAGAAATTCACACTCAGAAACTATCACCAAAAAAAAAAAAATCCTTCTGCTGGAGACTGGAAAGATGACTGAGAGACCTCCCATGTTTTATAGCAGTAGAGACATATGCAGTACCCAAATGAGGAAAGTAGTAGATGATTATTCTGTGAGACCCTAAGAAATCTCATTTCACACTGTGCAGCAGGACTAAAGGAAGAGATGAATGAGGACAGCCACTGCAGCCCGGAGCCTATTTCCAGATGTGAACATGAAAACCTGGTTTGGGCAGAAAGGCAAAACAAAGATCAAAGCAGAAACGCTGCTCCTGGGGAAAGCCAGGGCACAACACCCGCACATAAGCCAGCCATGAGTAAATTAGTGCTGGAAGTTACATGCCCTGTGATCTCGGAAGAGACGGCAGTTGAGAAGTGAAAAAGAAACTAAAGATGAAAGCCAAGCTTTATGCTGAAGCACGGTGCACTTACAAAAAGGGCTCTGAGGCGTTCGCAGGAAGCTCCCCATCACCAGACATCCGCTCGGTCCAGCCTTTCATTCAGCTGCGACACCCCAGCGCTGTGCTCCAGAGAGCGGAACACGCTCAGCTCCCTTCCGATTCGCATTCAAAGGTCCTCGCTGACAGCATCTGCATCCCCAGCGCACAACAGGAACTTGCCTTTTACTGTAAGAGGAATCAGGGGAAAACCCCCAGCTTCCCAAGCCCTTTTGTACTGCATACAGCCCTTATTAAAAAGGCTAAGAAGAGGCAAAGTGATGTTAGAAAACTAAATTTTTAAGCAGGACTTACCCTACACTGGAACCAAGAGCCAACTTTGGAGTTGCTGTTGATGAGGTCCACAACTCCCACCCAAGTTCCTCTCCTCCTGCCCCCAGGGAGGACCCACAGCCAGCAAGAGGACAAGACCCAAGGGGCAGGGATGTGGGGCTGGGGTACATCTCCACACCTGCATTCACAGCTGGGACCCTGAGATGGGGCTGGGATCTCCCCCACCCCATGTTTCATCCTCACCTGACAACAGAACCAGCAGAAAGGGACCTTTTCTAAGAAAATTCAAGCCACTTCCACCTGCTAACAGAAGCGAGTGTTCCTGCTCCTTCCGAACACAGCCCGGCTGGGATGGATGGTCCAGTCAACAAGTTCCTACGCCAGAGCTTGAAAAAGTTTATACCAGGAAAGCAAAAGCACTTGCTCAGTTCACCCAAACCAGAAGCACGGAAGTTTGCAACAGAACGTGAACTTTACCAGAGTGGAGTTTAAAACAAATAAATCGAGGAAAGGGAGGGGACAGAGAGGGGTTTCTGCAATAACACGTACTGCCGGTCGCTTACTCAGAAGGGGCACAGACGGACGGCACAGCGTCCAAGCCCATTTTAAGACATAAACCAGGAACGCCAGCCCCACGGCTGCTGTCAAAGCCCCCGGCCCCACCCGGAGCCCTCCCCGCGGTGACACCCGTCCCGTCCCTACCCGAGATGGTCTCCTGGTAGCCCTTGGTGAAGAACTGCATGGCGGTGGCCGCTCTCCAGGGCGTCTTCAGCAGCCCCTGCCGCTCGGGGTCCTCGCCCAGCGAGCGCAGGATGGTGGTGTACGCGGCCGCCAGGCTGGGCAGGCTCAGCTCGTTGTCCTCCTCGCTGCGGGGCCGCTCTCCCCGCCACCCGTCCCCGCTGCCCCCGCCATGGGGGACGCGCGGCTTCTCGGCTCCCGCCGAAGCGGAGGGCGGCGGCTTCTCCTGCCGCGCGTACCCGTTGCAGCTCCGCGCCGCCTCCATGGGCCCCGGCAGGGGCGGCCGCCCCGCGGGCAGCGCGCTGTGGAGGAGCCCGGAGCCCGCCCCGACCGCTCCTTCCCGCCTCACGCACCGCTGCTGCCGCCTCAGCCCCGCCGCCGCCCGCTTTATACCGCCCGCGCCGCCGCCATTGGCCAACGGCACCGTGACGTCACCGCCTGTGTCATGAGCCGGCCGGTCTCAGCCCGGCGGGGAGCGGGGCATCCGGGGTGGGGGGAGTGGGGGATCCCTGGGTAGGGGGAGCGGGGGATCTCGGGGTAGGGGGGTCCGGGGTGAGGGGAGCGGGACCCGGTCGCTGTAGGGGAACTCCTTCCATTGCTCCCTGGGGAGCCCGGGGCGAGCGGCGAGGCTGCGCTGGCGAAACGTGGATGGGGAGGGTCCCTCGGGATGTGGGTCCGTGCTCCGTGCAGCAGGTCCAAGCATCATTCTGTGTTTTCGTCCTCTAAACTTCAGGAGCTGGTACTTCTCCCCCCAGGGTGATTCTGGCACATCCTGCTCGGTGGGTCCCCGGTGCTGCAGGAGTTCTGTCATAGAATCACAGAATCATTTTGGTTGGAAAAGACCCTCAAGATCATCGAGCTGAACTATTAACCCACCCCTGGCACTGCCCCATGTCCCTGAGAACCTCACCTCTGTTCAACCCTCCGGGATGGTGACTCCAGCACTGCCCTGGGCAGCCTGTTCCAATGACCGACAGCCCTTTCTGGGAAGAAATTCTTCCCAAGATCCAATCTAAACCTCCCCTGGTGCAACTTGAGGCTGTTTCCTCTGGTCCCGTCACTTGTTACTTGGGAGACCAACCCCCTCCTGGCTCCAAGCTCCTTTCAGGCAGTTCAGAGATCAGAAGGTCTCCCCTCAGCTCCTGTTCTCCAGCTGAACCCCCAGCTCCCTCAGCCGCTCCCATCACACTTGTGCTCCAGCCCCTTCCCCAGCTCCGTTCCCTTCTCTCCACTCTCACTGTTCTCGGGAGCTTTGAGTCACCAGCAGCAAGACACATGCGCCAGAAGGATCCCAGTGTGGATTTATCCTCCTTCATGACCATCCCTACAAATTCATCAAGGCTGGCTTTCTGCCCCTGCAAACACGTGAGCTCTGCAGACACCTCCCTGCTGCTCAGGTGTCCCGATGTTTTCACATTCCCACCTGTGGCTCTGGAAATACGCCACCTCTGATGACTGAGACCAAATATTTCAGGATCTCCCCGGAGATCTGGCTAGGGTGTCACCCCTGCCAGTGGTTTGAGCACCCTGCATCCCCCAAGCACTTTTGGGGTAAATGTGGGAGACAGAGCGCAGCTTTCTTTGCCAACAGCAGCTGTCAGAGCTTTCTGCCCTGGCCTCACGTAGGGTTCAAATGTTATTGAACAAATAAACGCTGGGGTGTGTTGTTTAGAAGGGAGGTCTTCTCAGGCCAAAGCTATTCTGGGCTTTTATGAGACAGAAACCGCGTCTCAAGGTTCAGCTGAGCACAGGGTGTGCGCTCCATCGCCCATCGCTCCAAGCAGTGTAAGTGATATTTTCTGGATTGCCGGCAAAATAAATGGCCCGGGTGCTAAGGGACACAGCAAAGCCCTCTCTTTCTACACATGACCTGTCCCAAAGGCAGCAGGGACAAATTTTACCCCCTTGTGCCTGGGGAATGGTAAATTGCCAGGGAGATGAGGGGAATGGGCTGGCGGAGGGATGGGGCGCGGAACATGACTCACTGGCTTTCCTCCATCTCCTCCTGGCACAAGAACTACATTGAACCAAGAAAAGCGGAAAAAAAAAAAAAAGAAGAAAAAAAGAAAAAGAAAAAAGAAAAAAACCCCACAACCCGGCAGCACTAACATGCTCCACATTATCATTCGGTTTCCGATCAAAGGTTTTATCAGAAGAGAGCCACGATGACTCAGGTGAAATCAAAGGGCCTGCGCTGGCTTCCAATCAGGCTTTACTGTGGTTTTATTGCCCCGGGCTCTGATTGGGATCAGAAACTGCTGTACCAGAGGATTTGAAGCCCTGAACGCCATCCCCGCTCCTCCCCAGACACCCACTGAGGTGCAGTTGGGTACCCGGCATCATTTCACAGCCCTCCAAGGATGTTCAGATCCTCTGTGTAAACTAAATGGGTTCCCTTGCCAGGAAAGTGTAAAAAAAACATTCACAGGACTCAGCAGAACAGCTATCACTTCCCTTTGGATCCAGACCAAGGGTTGGGAATCATTCTTCAGAACTGCAAACCACTGTGACTTCTAATCACACATATGAAAAAGGGCTCAGTAAAGTGACTCAAGTATCTTGGCACTCCCTAAACTTTGCTGCCTTTATTTTCTTAGAAAAGAAGAAGATAACCGTCCCCTGGAATCACCCCGGACTTTGTAGCAGTCTGAACTCAGCAGCTGTGTGAGTTGGTTGTAATTTTTCTTTTATTTATGGGAGCAGAACGGCAGTTGTCAACTTATTTGCTAGCGTGCGCACTGTGTGGATTCGCAGAAACCCACTTTTTCTGGTGTGTTTGAGCCGAGGTTGTGCATGCAGGAGCCAGTGCCGGCAGTTCCGCTAACAGCATTTGCAAATGCAGAATTATTAGGTGCATGTAGTTCAGATATGCATCAGGATGTGTTAGAACACAGCCCAATTTCCAGCCATGGAGAAGTCCTCTCATTCCAAAACACAAACCCACATTGGCTGGGTAAGCAGAAGCTTTTTTTTTTTTTAATGTATCTTATGATTGTTCCTTATTAATTACATCCCATGTTCTCATGTAGCCTTCCCAAGAACTTTTCTTTGCTATTTCTGATTATATCCAAACAAAATGAAACGCAGGCTATAAAACAGAAGAGCGGCAGACGTTGCCATGCAATGGTGCTAAAAGATACACTGAATTTCCTAGAGGGAATCTGCCCTGTTTCTCTTTCCTGTGCTTGCTCAGAGCCTGGGGGTTATTTTTGCTGTTCAAATATTGAACAGACGTTCTTTAAAAAGCAACAAAATAGGGAGCGCAAAAAGCCCCGAGGCTGTAACTTGAATTATTTGCAAATCTAGAACAAGGTCTAGAGCAGGTAAAAGCTCCTCCAGAGGGTACCTGGAGGTCCCTGGAAGAGCCAGGGGATGCTGCTGGGTGCCAAGGTGGGTGCACATGGGTGCTCAATTCGTGGTAACACCCATCAGAGTCCTCTCTTGTCTTTGAAAGCAGGAAAAATACAAAATACAGACAGGATGGAGTAGGTTTATATTCAGGGTCCTTGAGCTGTTTCAGTCAATCGAGCTTCCTTGTGGTTTCAGTGACATTAAACAGGACCTGGCGAGGAAGGGCTGGAGCATCCTTCCCTGTGTGCCCAAGATGCTCCTCAGGGTTTGAAGAACTTGGTCCTGAAAGAAACCTCCCCATGCCAAGCTGGCCAAGGATGAAGAAACCGTGGGCAGTCCTCGCCAGGTCAAATGAAGCCATCTAAAAGAGATTTCAGGAGTAATTTCTGCACTGGCAGCTGCTCAAAGGCTGAGATAAATCACGCACAAAACCCACCTATTTTTCCTCTGTTGACTATAAAGTGAGAGCATCTAGGACTGGGCTCAGAGCTTAAAGTTTGAGATGATGAATTCCACCTTCTCAAACCATCTGCGTTGGCCCAGTGTATCATTAACAGCTCGAACAGGAAAAGAGCGGCGTGGATCAATCCTGCTATTAACATCAAGCCAGAACGTGACCCAGACGTGATCCTTAAATAATAGCTGTGCCCACAGCGGCGATGGATGGCAAATCCTGCCCATGCCCTGGAAATATAGAACGGGATTTATCAGCCCCTGGAATCACAGTACGTCACTTTAAAGAGTGAATCACAAGCAATTTAATTCTGTTACCCAGAATAACAAGCAAAATCAATTAGAGGCTCCTAAAATACTAATCTATTACGGGGGGATGTGTTGCCGGGTAAGGATGGAAGATCCCCAAGGTCTGAGGGGGTTTTCTGCGAGCGCGATCTGCATTTTAACCTCCCTGGTGAGGTCTCACGTTTTAGAGCTGAAACTGGAAGCGAAGGCAGCAGGTTTGCCCTGCCCCAGCTTTCCCTTCGTGCCTTCACAGCGAGAGGAGGCAGGATCTCACACCAATACCCTCCTCCAGCCTTTGCTCCCTGAAATTCGGAAGACTTCAGAGGGATGCTCTGGGCAGGCCGTAGGAGGTAAATTCATGTTTATGCTTCTCAGAATGTGAAAAGAGCTGTATAACTGTGTCTCCAAGGGCGGCTTTTGATCCACGCGCCGGGCGCAGACGTGTCCCCGCATCGGTCCCCTCGTTTGCTTCGCACTGTCATTACCCCGAGATCGATAACGCGATTTGCAGACCGGGCTGTTCCCTGGCAACATGTGGCTTGAAACAATTCCTGCAAATTTCCTCTGCCATTCACCTCCAATTGAGCCCAGCATTGAGTGGCTCTTTCCTCAGCCCGGGTAGGTGTTCATGTTTTGCCTGCCTTTAAGTTAATTAAATACTGTTGCATTTATATGTTAGAGAGCAGTGTAGGGGAAAGGGACCTGGGGGTCCTGGGGACAGCAGGGTGCCCATGAGCCAGCACTGGGCCCTTGTGGCCAGAAAGGCCAATGGTACCTGGGTGGATGAGAAGGGGGTGGTCAGTAGGTCAGAGAGGTTCTCCTGCCCCTCTGCTCTGCCCTGGTCAGACCACATCTGGAATATTGTGTCCAGTGCTGGGCCCCTCAGTTCCAGAAGGACAGGGAACTGCTGCAGAGAGTCCAGCGCAGCCACGAAGATGCTGAAGGGAGTGGAGCATCTGCCGTGTGAGGAAAGGCTGAGGGAGCTGGGGCTCTGGAGCTTGGAGGAGACTGAGGGGTGACCTCATTGATGGGGATCAATATGGAAAGGGGCAGTGTCAGGAGGACGGAGCCAGGCTCTTCTCAGTGACAACCAGTGACAGGACAAGGGGCAATGGGTGCAAACTGGAACACAGGAGGTTCCACTTAAATATGAGAAGAAACTTCTTCATGGTGAGGGTGCCAGAGCCTGGCCCAGGCTGCCCAGGGAGGCTGTGCAGTCTCCTTCTGTGCAGCCATTCAAACCCGCCTGGACACCTTCTGTGTAACCTCATCTGGGTGTTCCTGCCCCGGGGGGATTGCACTGGATGGGCTTTCGAGGTCACTTCCAATCCCTGACATTGTGTGACTCTGTGATTCTGTATACAGCAGCGCATCAGCTGGGAGCAGAGGGCAGCAGCCAGGTCTGCTGTTCTCCATCAAAGAGCTCTCTACCGCAGGAGGCATCCAGCCTTCCCAAACGCAGTTCTCAGCGCTGTTGTCTTCTCCTGGGACCAGTGACCAGGGCCACCAAGGTGAGTTGCTCCATGACCCACACAGTTCTGTTCTGTGGAAAGAAACTGAGGTGTGTTTCACAGCCGGAAGACGTTTGAGAGGGGAAAGCATGCCCAAACACAGGGCTTCCCTCACCCAGCCCCACCCCAAGCATCCAAGCCGGTTGAGTTTTCTTGACTTTCCCACCCCAAAACTTGTAATAATAGCTTGTAACTTGTAAAATAAAGTATTGACTTTATTTTACTGTCTACAAGGTAAGAAATCCTCCCAGCTGGAGCAACCAAACTGTCCTGGCTATGTGCACCGTCAGAGGCTGGTGACAACCACAGAGCTCTGTGAAGGTGACTTACATAGGGTTCGTAAAGCAAATTTTTCTTTGAGTCTGATGGCATTGCTCACTCCTGCAGCAACAAAGGGAGAAGGAGTAATTATAACCATTATTAATTTTCTAATCGGGGAATGCAATGCCAAACAAGCCACTGGAACTTCACCTTAGGTGGCTGCAAATCCTCAGTGAGGGACAGAGCAGAACCCCAACCAACACCAGCGGAGCTAACCTGAGGATGGATTGGGTTTGCCACAGAAACTGGAGACACAGGACATCCCCAGAAGCCAAGAGGAGACATCTTTCTTCACTGATAGAGAAAAGTATCTTAATTAGAGTTGCACCGCCACAAAATATTTGCTATTGCACTCTAGTACCAAGCACTTGCAATAAAGTTAATCAGATGTTGTGCTGCAAACAGACTTTCTAATCTCACCCCTACCTACACTGAGAAGAACAACAACAAAATGTTAAAACTCCTACTGTGAAAGCCAGCAATCAGCTTTACGTTTTCATGAGAACAATGACCGGTCTGTTCTGGGTACCACCCAAACTCAGCATCCTCGCTAGAGGCTGCTTGTCACTGGGTTTTAAAGCACAGCCAAAGAAAACTCCCCAAATCCCAAAAAGCACAAGTTGACATGGGTTCGTGACATGTGAAGGGCAGAGGGATTTCTTTGTTAGCATTCGATATTACAGGACATAAAAACAAAAAGGGTGTGCGGGTCTTGTTGGAGCCAAACTGCAGCATCACCTGCCAGGCTATGGGGAAGTAGAATCAGAGAGTTTGGGTTGAAGGGACCTTCCCAGCTCCCCCAGTGCCCCCCCTGCCATGACAGGGACATCTTCACCAGCTCAGGTTGCTCAGAGCCCCGTCCAGCCTGGCCTGGGATGTCTCCAGGGATGGTTCAGCCACCACCTCTCTGCCCAACCTGGGCCAGGCTCTCACCACCCTCAGGGACAACAATTTCTCCCTCATGCCCAGCCTGAATCTCCCTCCTTTAGTTTAAAACCATCACCCCTTGTCCTATCGCAACGGGCCCTGCTAAAAAGTCTGTCCCCATCTTTCTTATCAGCTCCTTTTAAGTACAGAAAGGCCGCAATAAGGTCTCCCCGGAGCTTCTCTTCTCCAGCTGAACACCCCAACTCTCTCAGCCTGTCAAGTGTCTCAGGTAGAAAACCAAATTCTGTGGGAAGGCACTTTCCTCCCCTGGTGTCCCTGTTTACCCTCCTGTGCTCCTGCCTGATACAGCAACACGATGCTCCCAAGGCGAACAAGGCTTTTATGCTGGTTTTATTGGCTGGGCTGTGTCGCAGCATTCTTTTCTTTCATAGTAAAATTGTATTATGGAGCAAGTGCTGGAAAAGCCATAGAAAGTGTTCTTCAGGAAGTGGAGGGGTATTTTATTTATTTATAGTACAAATGTTCTTTCTCTGAATAAACTCTAAGCTTCCTGGGGGTTCAGCTCTCCCTCTGAAGTCCAACAGGTTACCAGCACACCTAGGAGGTAATTTATAGAGCTTTTTATAAGATAAAGGGATCTAAACACTCTGTCAGCTGCAGAATTAGGGAGGTGAGTGTTTCCTACTTTGGATGATATTTCCCCTGAAAAGCTGACAGACGTTACCCATCATTTTGGGTCTACTTTGGCGCTGCATCTTTCCAGCAAGTAGCATCTCTGTGTTAAGTGTGGAGTAACATTGCATGCAGGAATACTCAGCAATATTCTCTTTTAGACACTCCATGACCTGCTACCTGTTTTCATACGCTGCTTTCTTAACGTGATTTTTTTCTTCAGGGAAAGCACATGAGAAAGTGAAATTTTTTTAAAAAGTCAAATAATGCAATGAAGGAGAAGAGGATGATAGATACAGAGAGATATGAAGAGAAGGTGCTTTGCTTTCCCAGGATTTGAAGAGGGATGGCAATAATCAGCTTTTTGGCACAGCAGAGCCCCGGCAGCGGATGGAGCCTTTCTGCTGCCGAAGGGAACGGGTTATAAAATATTAGACATTTAATTCAGCAGTGTGATCTTCCCTCTCTGGTTTTCTGAGCACTGTAGGAATAAACACCACCAGGCAGGTCCCTTGACACAGTTTCCAGGTTGGCTTTTCTAAAATACCTGGGTTTCCAGCAGAAAGACGACAAACTCAGGACAAAAAAGTGTTTCTGAAGAATTCAGTGAAATTCTATACAATTATTCGGGGATAATTTTTAAAGAAAAACAGCCAGTTGAGACTTAAACTGCTTTCACTTGAATATCCGTTCCACGCTTTCTGTTCATTTTTGCTTCGGCGTTTCATTTCCACCCGAATTGAAAATTATGCCGAGCACTGCCCCGGGGGCCACGGGCGACGGAGGGGAAGGCGCAGCTCTGCCCCGAGCCGTGTACCAGAGCAAACCCCGTGTTCGATGGAAGAAACGCAACAGCATCGTGCAACACGATTCTCCCAGCAAAAAACCAACCAGGTACTTGCAAGAGTTTTTGTTTTATTGCTGTGGACGGAGCAACTGCTGTTGTTAAAAATCGCCGCTGCAGTCACCATCACGGTCACACAGCTCCGATGCAAAGCTTTAAAGCTGATGTTAGGAAGAGTTTTGGCACTTCTAATCAGCCGTGGGGGAGCAGTGAGCTCAGCTGTCACCCAAGGCTGCTCACATTTGGTCTCATGAAACCCACAAGCATTATCCAGCAAAAATTAAACCAAGAGGAAAGTGCAGGGGACCTGGAGACATGCAGGATGGTGCCTGACGTCCCCAGGGATTTCCAGGAAAGCATCCACTAAATTCAGGAGCCTCCCCTTTAAACAGACCTTTGGTGTGTTTGTTCAGAAGAGCTACAGATTGCAAACGTCTGGTCATTGGGAAACTCTGGTGGAAGTTTATTTTGGATGTTCCCTCCCTCCTCCAGGAGCCAAAAGGACTTTGGATGCTTCGTGGAAGCAGCTGTAGAACAGGACCCGGAGCAGGTTTGTGCCTGTGATTGGAAGCAAAGCGGGGACAGGGGACAGACAGGTCCCAGTATCGGGAAGCACAACTGGCTCTGATGTCCCGAGCCTGAAGTATAAATATCTCGCTTATGTAATTTTACACAGCCTTTACATAGATGCCCCAAGCAGCCACTGCCAGGGAACCCGACAGAAAATGGATTATATGTAGGCAAACGAAACCAAAAAGCATCTGTTCACACCCAGCCCATCTCCCTGAACCTCGCTTGAGGTGCTCACCTCATCATCCAAACAACCCAGCCTAGCAGGAAAAAAACCAACGCAAATAAACAAACCATTACACAGTTCACCCAGCTCATAGCGGGTTTTCTATCTGGATGTTTTTCTTACCAATGCAATTCCATTCTCCTCCAATACACCCAAGCGTGGAAATACGCTTTACTGCCTAAAAATAAATTCCAGTCTCTGATACAATTTCTTTCCAAAGAATGTAGAAAAATCACTGCTCTCTTGAATTTCCTCCACTGTGTCAACACAGAAAATGAATTCTCATTTACATTAATCATTACTTGCTGTCTACCATCAGTATTACACCAATAAAATGTGTAACAATATATAAGAACTACGGGTGGCAAAAAGTATTTAAATCAACAGGTCTCCGGGTTTTTCTCTATTTGTATTTACCATCCCTGGTTGACATCATGAGCCCCTTCTCTACATCCAGTGGAAAAAGGAGCTGTTCTCCAAAATTACATATAACTATTGCTAAAAGAGTCTAGCAAAATGCCTCCCAAGCTACGATCTAGTGGCTTTTACAGAAATCCCACTGAATCTTCGATCTGTAGATTTCAACGTGTTCTAAAGTCATTTGCCTTTTCAGTAATAATGTGAAGAGAAATGAAGAATGAAAAAAGGAAACAGTGAAAGGATGTGCAAACCCAGGGGAAAAAAGCCATAAATTATAATAGAACTCTTCAGTCTTGGTTGTTATGCTAAAGGAGTAAATTATTTTACCTTATCTAAAAAAAAAAGTTTCAAAATTCAATTTTGCTTCAGATACATTTATGAGACATACAGCCTTTTCTCCAGAGAAGGTAAATACGATGGCTTTACGACTTGTAGGAAGTTTGTTTCTTTTCATTACAAAAATGACAAAGGAGATCACCACCTTAAACAAAGAAACATTTGCATTTTATTTAAAGAAACCCCGGACATTACATAAAACAATACAGACGTTTTCAAGTTGTGAGCACTTTCTGCAGAGGCGCAGACTGGGGAAGCCCATTCGCGCAGGCTGGAACGGCTCGTTTTTGCACATTTGACCTTCCGAATTCAGCTGCTGGCCCTGGTTTTCCCGATCAGGCTGCCCTCTGCCGCTGTCACAGCCGCTGATGTCGAAAACGCAGCCGAAAATCTTCAATGCAGCACCATGTTAAACTGCTCTCCCTGTTCCCGAGCGTCTTTCTCTCCCCCGTGTTTGCAGCAGGCAGAAGCAAAGGCACAGAAGCCGTAACTTTGCCTCTCTAAACCACAGGAGAGTTTCTGTACCCACTTTATCCTCCCCAGAGGGATTAATCCAGATTTAGCATCAAATCTTCCCAGCATGGAGCCCACAGCTCGGCAGGGAGCGGGACCGAGCTGCCAGGTAACAGGTCTGTCACTATTCGGTTCATGATCCAGCTTTGTGCTCATAACTTGCAAAAGATCGGGAGAGCGGATTCAACATTTCCCTCCAGAACTGATAATAAAATACTTTCTAAAAGACTATTTGGAGCAAGGCACCCTTTTTGTTAATGCTCCTTGAGCAAGTTTTTCAATCTAGGACTATTTAATGTTTTCAGAAAGATGCTGAGAAGGTACCATGCGGCTTAGCTTTGTTTGAATGCAAACGCTGACAATCTGACATTTGTGGATTGATCTAAAGGCTTTGGTTTTTTGGATAAATTCGAGTCCTCTGAGTTTTGCTCCTGGTTCTTTTTCGCTTCGTCTTCATCAGCCGCGGGACGCTTGCGCTTTTTATCATCTGTTAAATCATTAACTGCTCCTCCTTTGGCTTTCTCAGTCCAGGCCTTTGAAGAAAACACATCGTTAAGCAGAAAATTACAAATTAGGCCACAAAACTCACCACTTTATTTCGTACACTTTCCTTCTCTGATTATAAGAAAACACTGAAATGACTCCTGCTTAAGAATTAATAAGGATCAAGTTGGGAGTAATTTCCTAACTTTCCTTTTTTCTAACAACATTCTACCAAAACTACACTTCATTTGAGCCTGTGTATGAAATTGAAACTCTCAATTACCTTTCTGGACAAACAAGAAACCCAAGAGGCTTTAGAATAAATTTAAGCCCTAATGAATTAAGCCTGGCTATGTCACTTTCAGCTCCTTCCCTTCTCTGTTATTTTTCATTGACTACATTTCTCTCACACGCCCCGTTTTGGAACAGCTGCTTTCTGCTATTCCTTATTATTCAGACAGTTTATATTTTCTTAAAGTATATGTCGCATATTGTGGCACAATTCAAAACTGAACTCCGTGAAGATGGAGAACCGTGGAATTTAAAGAAAAAAATCCTAACTGAAAATAACCAAGGGATTCAGTGGGGGGAAAAACTCTTAAAAAAAACAGCATTAGAAAATGTTTTCTTACCATCCTTTCTTCTGACGACAGCACTCTGAATCGATTCATACCTTCTTTTATTACTTCTGCTTCGTTCAGATCAGGATTATCTGTCAAAATGTTTGCTCTGTTCTCTTCTAGCCACATCTGGAATCCTGTCTTGGGTCTAAAACAAGCAGACAAAGAAAAACGTCCATTTAAGAAGGTTATAGGAAAACCATATCCCTCAAAACAACATTTCTAAATCACACCTAACTGGACTCTTTCTGTTCTTGAAATAAAAGACATATATACAGTCAGCAGTTTGCTTTCTCCTGTGCTTAAAGAACATGCTGACGAGGCAAGACTAAGTCAAGCATTTTTATTAAAACTGTGATATATATGGAGATTAACGTTTCAGTTTGGGAATGACAAAGCATAATGGTTCTTTTCCTTTCTGACAGGATCCCATCAACCTAAAAATAGAGCACGTATATTAGCACGTTTCAGCTAATCCTTTTCACAATTCTCCTTGCCGCTTGTTTTAGAACATTATCTGTAAAGGTTAATGAAAAGAATGCTAGTCCAAATGAATAATAATTACCTTCATCTTCTTCAGTTAAATGAAGTCTAAATGAAACATGATTATAATAATGCAAATTTCATGAGGACTGGGCTTGTTAGAAAATACAGCTGGCTCCAGGGGAACAGGCAGATCAGTCTCAGCTAGGGCGAGACGTGTGCTCCTTAGGTGATACAAGTTTTTTGTTTGTTTTCTTTAAAAAAAACAAGCTAAAATAAAGCTTTGACACTTTCACATAAATCTTTAGCTTTTAGGCTTCCTTTGAGATTTGCTAGACATGTTTAAACTTCAAGTATTTCCTAGACTTGCAAGTGGCACAGCAGCACAGTTTCATTTATTATATCATTCAAAGGTCATTATCAGATGCACAAGTAGCATCAAGGCAAAATTGTTGCTTAGAGCAGCAAAATTACACTTTCCATTGTTCATTTATTATTTACTCACACATATATTTGCAAAACTTCTACATTGAATACCACTGCCACGCACACTGAGAAAGATTTAACAAACAGAATGTTTTTCCCTGTTCTTTCACTGTGATTGTAATGTGGCAATTTGGAAATCCAATTGATGTGTTTTAAGTGGGTTTGTTTGATAATACGCGCAGCGCAAGCAGCAGTTTTACTGAATTTCTGAAGAGAGTTCACAAACCTGACAACTTGTGAGCTACAACTTTAGTCTTGAAGTTATGCTGCTTCGTACAGTTCCACATCTTCAGAAACAAGTAGTTTTTGGACTTGCTATTCTATCAAAATTCAACACAGCATTGAGATGCAATTGTCCACTCACCTTCTGTTTTCAGTGTTCTCCTGTGCAGTGACTTTGACTTCATGGGGCTCGTTTCCTGCTTTTTCTTCTCTTTCTTCCGCTGTTTTTTCACTAGAGTTGGGTGTATGAGTCTGGAAGAAAGAGGCTGCTGAAGCCTAAAGAAATCGAGGTTGAAAAAGAAGAAAAAAACAAAAGGAAGGTGAGAACACCTCACTCTCAGACAACCATGTAGCCCAAGAGAAAACAAGCCTTTCCTAAAACCATAACAAATACTTGCATTAATATAGCGTCTAATCCATCCCATTTCAGCACAGCAGATGTTTAGTTAACACTTTAAAATAAAAGCACAAGATTCAGCGCAGAATGTGATTTCTACAACTGATTTTTTTTTCCTGTTTCATGCGCTTCTATAGTTTCTGCAGGATGCTTAAATAATCTAAGAAGCCTTACTCAACCAACAGGGCTTCATGCTTGATCAAAGCTGGTAAAATTCAATTTACTGTTCTTTGCCCACGGAAACAATATACAAAGACTAGAAACCTTACCTGCTTGGACTTGGGTTTGGGAGTCAGAGGCTTTATAATGAGAGGGTTCTGCTTGTTTACAGCTCGATTGCCAGACAGAGAAGTTTTCTTCGAGTATTTGCTCATAGAGTCCAGAACATTTGCTGCAGGGACCACTGGGTCCTTTTTGTTAGATGTCACCTAGCAAAACAAATAAATATTTTATTTATTTTCTGTCATGTTCGCCCCCTCCGCCCCTCCCAGCTACTTACACTGTAAATATAATAATCTGTTGTGATTTTCAGAACAGCACAATCAAACCATCTGCAAAATTCTTACCTTAAAGGGATTCACTCGTCCTTGGCTGCTTGATGCAATTACAACTATTGGATAGCAAAGAAAAAAGAACGTTAAAATGTGTGTGTGTGTACACGCACCTATATATATATAAATCTATGAGACAATGTGCACATTTTAGACGAGCAGATGAACCAACATTAGCTTCATTTCCAAAGAACGAGGATAACACTCATTGTGTGTTTCAGCCTCTGTTCAATAAAAATCGAAGAGGAGAACTAAATCCAAGGCGCCAACTACTCCACACCAAAGAAGTTTCCACCAGGCTTGAAAGCATGCTGATAAAGAGAATTACATTTTAACAACCCCAGGAAGGTTATACTACATGTGCTCAGCTACTATCAGCCATCAGAAATGCCACACTGAACCAACAGCTTACAATACAAATCCACAGGAAGACCCAGGATTTCCTCCACTCCCAAATCCGTTTCCACTCCTATTATTCCTGTGAGCGGGTGGGCAGGAGGGAAGAAGCAGCAGGAGGTCGCATTCTGCCCCTGCCCGCTCAGTTTCAGTTCTAGGGCAGAGTTACCAACTCTGCAACCAGTAAATGTGCCCCATTAGTAAAATAAATCACTTGATCATTGTTCTCATTTTTCCCCTCTCCCAAAGAACGTCTTCATGACACGGCCAGGCAGACAAGGGATTCTGCAATTGGCACAGCTGAGGTGATCAAAAGAGTGTTGTGGAACATCATTAGGTGACGAAGACATCGACAGGAACAGGGAACCTTTTACCAATGGGACAGCAACAATCAGCGCAAGTTACCACTTGAGAACACTGTTATACATTGAATTTTAGTAGTAATGGGAGAACGGAAGATAAAAACAGGAGCAGATCTAGTGAAGCATGTCAAAGTTCTCATCCTGGAACAGACAGAGATTTACTCACCAGACTTCGGAGTTGTCACCTCTGCTGAAGTGACACCTTTGGAGAAAGGATTTGGCCCTTCAGAAGAAAGAAAAAAAAAGAGATACATATTGAAGTGCAATAAAATGTAAAAGCATGATTTCTTAAAAACGAAACCCAAACAAACAAATAAGTTACAGTAAAGCAATCTATATTTTAAAGCATGACTCCTCATTTTCAAAATATACATACTCTTTTACAAAAACGTTATCTCTACCCAGATTTAACTTATTGCTGAAACCTAAAACTTATTCCTTAAAAGTTTACCCAGAAAACTGCTTGTCTGTCAACTCAACTCCTGCAAGACCTGAGTTGAGACTAAAGCGACTGTTTCACGAGGTGACCCAGCCCTTTAGAAACAGTATCAGACAACAGAAAAATTCCCCAAAGGTCCCTCAAATGGTTCGGAAGCAGAACATATAAGAAAATTGCAACAGAGCAGAGGACAGGTACAGGTACAGTCTGGAACACGGACCCACTGTCCCCCATCTCCCACTGGGAATCCCAGCTCACGGGACACCCACGGGCAGGAGTTCCTGCACGTCACCCCATTATTCCTGTGCGTTTTTTCAGGTCAGCACCCAGCTAAGACAGATGAGAAACGACCAGACCAGTTCTAACTAGGTGGCAGAAAATCTAGTCCCTGCTGCACCTGCAGTTTCAAAACTCAGAGAAACAAATGGGATTATTTTCTATTTGTGTAAACGGCTTCTACATCCAACCTCCTGTACCTGACTTTTGACAGGTGCTGTGTCTGCCTTTCCTAAATTTTATGTCAAAAGAATGAAATAAAACAACAGACAGAAAATCAAGTTGTTTGCATAGTCCTACAGACTACAGACTACAAACTACAAATTATCTGGGAATTTTCCAGAATTTCTTATTAAGCCCATGAAAGACACATCTAGGCAACTTCCAGCCTGTTCAGAGAATGTATTTGTCTTACTCTGTTTAGGTACTTTGGGTGTTTCTTCTGCTTCCTCACAGGCATCAGTTTCCTCAGCATCTTCCATTTCTTGGTCCTGCTGAACACTTCTGCCCGGCGGCCGACTCCACTCCCTGGCAGAGCTGCTGCAACCAAATGGAAGGAATTCATCAGAAAGGATGCGGTCACCGCATTCAGAAGGAAAACTGGAACAATGGAAGGATAACTAACTTACCTCACTTAGGAAATAAGAACATTTGGCACTTACACGCATTATACCTGATAAAATCGTGATGATTACCAAAAATAAAATATAGATTCCTTCACCACACGAGTTCACCCTGAAACAGCGAGTGCAGTCGCCTGAAGTGGTACCCATGTAGTTTTAAAAAAGACCACGCACAGCTATCAATCTGCCCCAAATTCACGCTCAGTTAAAATAAAAGTACACGCGCTGGCATTCAAACAGCTCCAAAAGTAACAGGAAGCGCTCGAACAGAAACAGCGACTCTTTGCCACCTTCTTCAGAGCTCCTGACAACATCACGACTGTTGCCAGAACACTTTGCCACACATACAAATGCAAACGTAAAACACCTTCGGTAATCTCCATTTAAACACATATACCTCTGATATAATAAATAACAGCTGGTTACTTTTCTATACACATCAACAAACACACAGGTGGTAACGCGGATGCACATTTTCAGTCTGAAGTTTAGGAGGTGAGTTTACATGTTTGATCTGATTATTCTCTAAATTCCCTATAGTAGTATGCACTTTTCTTGCATTTGCCTCCTAATCTTTGCTGATTATTAAAATCCGTGTACACATAAACCAAAGGGTCATTTATTTCAACCAGAATGCCAGTGATTAATCTGGCACTAACAATAATACAGCGTTTGTGACGAATTTTAACCCTCAGAGTGGCTGAAGTCGCAGACATGGGATTACATCTTCCGTTCACAACCCAGAAGAACAAGGCAGAGCATTTAGAAACCAGCTCTAAATGTGCAGTTTCACACGGAAGAATAAGGAAAAGGCCACAGATAAGTTCAGGGACTCACCACTTCCTCTTGCTTAAATAAGTCCCCAGCCTCATACATAAAATTGCTCCTGACTAAATGCCATGTCACTTTTTCCGGACTATCTGATGAGTGGTTTGCAACAACTTTCCTTATTGCTGCACCATCCAGAGGCCAAGCAAGAACACAGCTCTTCTGCACCGTCTGTATTTCTTAGAAAAAAACACACGCATCTTTTTGCCCCATCATGCTTTACAAAGCAGATGCAGGTAGGAGAGGAAAGGTTGATAGCGCAGATACAGAGGGGGAAAAAAATGCAAAGCCAACCTCTAAGTATTTCCATAGCTTAGAAGAGCTAGGACTGATGAGGGTGGAAAAAAGGATGCACTGAGGTGGGATACTGAAAGAGGGCAGGGCTGGAGAAAGGTAGAAGGATTTTAAGATAGGTGTGGAATAAAGTGAGATAGAGACACTGAGACAAAGAGAAAAAAACCAGGTTGGAGTCAAATAACCAAACCAGCACAAGCTACAAGTAGGGAAAAAACCAAAAAAGAAAAAAAATCTAATCGGAGCAACTTGGTATTGAGTCTGCTTTGCCTCTGAAGCTGTTGTACGTGGACATGGAGTAAACAAGGAGCGGGGAGATACATCAATTTGTGTTTGTGTCCTGGTTCTAATGAGCCCTCACAAGATATCAACAAGAACATATGTTTTATATGTACAATTTAAGAGTAGAGCAGCACAACCTTCCTAACAAATACATTGCAAACTATGGTCCAGAAGAGCAAAAGCGCATCAGCTGGACCAAAATGTTAATAGATCAGTAGAAACGTTCCCAGGATTTTAATCTCAGAAATGCGCGTTACCCAGCATTCAAGTGCTTTCGGAAATCCTCTTCCTCCTCTTCATCTTCTGGTGCCGCTGCCAATTCGCTTGCTTTCTCCACAGCCATCTCACTGAGCTGCCGAGCTAAATTCAGTTTTCGAGAGCGAGACGCGTACTTGATGGCTAAATTCACAACGTTCTGCGTCATGAGCTCGGCGAGTTCCACACAACGGAATTCCCGCTCCAGTTTACAAGAAAGCTGAAAGAAAAGAAGCCTTGAGAGTTACAAACTTCACAGTTCCACAGCTCTCTCGAGACTCTCGGACCAGAATATTAGGGTCTTGCTGGAGTGAATGAATAAAGACGAACCACCAACAATCACGAACCATATGGCAAATAAAAAGCTTTTTTTTTCTTTATTCCTCCCACCCTTCATGCTGTTAAGCAATAAAAATATTAACTGCGGTCCACCTCTTATCGTAGTCTGTGAAATATCTGGATTGCCCATCACTAGCCAGACTTGCTACTAATAAGAGGAATCACATCAAAATTTACATTAAACGCTATCGACTCAAAAAAGTCTCAGGGATTCTTTTTATTTATTTATACTTACGGCAAATAGTTTCATTAAAAGTTCTTGCTGTTCTTTCACTGCCTGATTTTTAGTATTTTCATCAAATTCGTAGCCATTTTTTGATAAGTAATCCACATGGTTGTGAAATACAACAGAACGCCAGTATTCTTCCTGAAAAAGGGACAAAGATGATTCTGAAGGTCAGAGGAGGGGGAAAAAAAGCCCACGATTCAATGTCTAACAATTTAAAACAGTATTTTACCAATTTATTCTTAAACTTTCCTTTTGTCTTGTGTGAGGGGTAGACAATTCTCTTTAAAAGCTAATGCCTACTGGGGAAAAAATAGCCCGCACTAACAACCATCTGTAACACAAACTGATCCAAACAGTCACCATATATGTTAAATTCCATTTATATTACAAGCTTTCAGTGGGATGAGATCTACACATTCACCAGGACAGAGGAGTCTAGAAGTTGATTCTTTTATCTTCTAACTTCTGTCCCACAGCAAATTGGAAATACTCCAGAATAACTCAGTAACATAAATAGAAAATATAACTCTTGTCGTTCAGGGAAATATTAGTATGGATTTTAGACCAGGCTAGCTCTCTTACAATATAATTATAAACTTATTCAAAACAGGTATGTATTGGAATAACCTGCTTCTTTACCCACACACAAGTACATATTCCCTCAAGCTAAATTAACAGGTCCTGATGTTTCCCTTCTATTATTTTAGGGGGGTCTGTGGAAGACACACCCCATCAAATAAAGAGCAAAGACTTGAACCAGATGAAGGAGAATTCATTAAAAATGACAAAGTGTTTATTATCGAAACTTTTTTTACCTACACTTCTAACAAAGAGAATAAATTTCAAATAGCATTAAACTGTGTCTAAGGCTGAGGTTAGAATTTTATTATGTTTGTTTCTATTTTGCGCACTACAGCTGACCCCCACAACACTGAAATATTTAAACCTATAAAAAACTGAAAAATAAAACCAGATATTTTTCTGCTTTATCAGCCTCTACCTTAAGACAGTAAGTCAAGCCAGAAGGTGTATGTTTTCAAAGTGATTATATGAATTTGAGAACTTAGTACATCTTTCAAAAAAAATCGTCCAGAAATTTTGTTAGGCCTACAATATTAAAAACCAGGCACGTTCTAGAGGGTCTTGATTTGGAGACCAAAATGTGGCACTTCCTAGAACACTAAACATTATCGACTAAAAAAATTTTTGAGAGAGAGAGGGATACAAAGACTTCCCCGGTCAGAAACAGATTATGTTTAAATATAACCTTGCATCAGCTCTAGCAGCTTTATCTTGTATTCTTCTACACACAGTTGCGAACCAAACGAGCTACACAAGGCGCTGAACCCAAATAACCTCCTCAGCCACTCGTCTTACTCAGAGTTCGTACCACTCTCTTTCATAGGAGAGATGATTAATAAGAATCTTGTATAATCCCTTCTATGGGGAGAGCCAAGACCGTCGGCCGGGGACTCGCCACCATTCCATACCTCCATCTGTCCCTTTTCTGTCGTCACTTGACAGTAAGGAAGTTTAAAAGATAATATTGCTACAGCGGGTCGTGGGAGCGTAGGAGGGAACCGGGCTCCTTTGCAAGGAATACACCTGTGCGAGGGAAACAAAACACAATCCCCATCACCGACAGTCACAATGTGCGACATCTAAGTCACGTCTCCTAAGAAGCGAGATACTTTAAGAGGATTTGTTCTTTAAAAAGTAGTAATTAAATTACTGACGTAAACGTAGCAATTATAATATTGCATTATTAAGGGTTATTTTGACATTGCGACCAATAAAAGCAAAGCACACGCTGCTCTTGTTCGCAGCAAATGCGGCACGTAATGGACACAGATCCCTGTCTCACACAACACGCGATTTAACGGCTACTGCAAAATGTAAATGCGGTTTATTATCACCAGAAACTACCGAACAACTGAAGGCCACTGGAACAAGAACAGGAACATCTACTGTTTATTTTGATGAGGGGAAATTAAAAAAAGAGAGAGAGGGAGGTGAAACAGATAAGCATGTAGTAAAAGTGTAGGTTCAACGTTTCATTATGTTCAAACTAGTCCTTTGTGGTAACAACCACTTAAACAAAATATTGATCGGGGAAGAGCTGTATTTCCAGCAGCACCGATGCAGCATTGACAAAAACGTCGGGTTTTATAAGCTAGAGTTTCAGACACAAGGAAAAAAATACAGAACAGGAAGCATTAGTGTTCTGGTTATCTGTGTTAATTAAGGCATCTGGTGTTTCTACAACAACCCTTCCCCCCCCTTATCTTTAATATGCTGGTGGCTTTGAATAAAATGTTCTTTGTAACTCAGAGAGTAGCACTTTTGCTTGGAGCAGAAGGAAAAAACTCATGACGACAGACTGACAGCTGACAGGCCCATCAATGTGATGTGTCCTGCACATTTTTGGTGAATTTTCTGGAGGCCAAAATTACTTAATGATTTGGACAAAGAAACAGACAATGAATCGACATTTACTAGCCAGAACAAGCTCTTTCCCTTCACAAAAAACCAAATTATTCCAAAGAATGTCACATAAATTGAAATAAAATGCAGCCTCCCACCAAACTCTATAATTGTGCATGACTAGCAAAGTAAAAAGGCCTACATTTCGGTAAACTATGAGTTGATGGATTCTGTCCTGGTAGGAAAAAGACACAGATCACTGAATAAAGAGGACTAGAAACAAGGCTAAGCAGCTAAATGTCCAGGATACAGGTTACAATAAAGAGAAAGAGAATTATTTAGGCATCACATGTAGGTATTACCTTTTACAAAGTAATGGCTAACTCACAGCTAAATATTTGAGCAATTTTACATACAAAATTGCTCTTCAAGGTTGCAGCTTAAATATTAATATAATAACAATTGGTTCTGATTTATCTATGCCTAATAATGTAGATTAGCAGGTTTCTCTAGCAAAACAGAGTCTAACGAATGTGCCTGCATCAGAGATGTGTGATTTCTTCATAAAGTGCACACGCCTGTTAGACAAAGCAAAACGCCACAGTCAATTATAAGTTATAAAACTCGAATGAATTTATTCAAAACCCACTTAGTAATGAAACATCCAGGCGGAGTTCAATTTATGAACCCAATAATTTACTGTGCATATTTACTGGCCACCTGTTTTAGTAAAAGTTGTTTCCAGTTTTCTCTTCCCAAGAATTGCAAATTAAAAGCAAGACAAACAAAGCATTTCCTCGTGCAATATCTGACCTGAGCTGCTGAGGGTTTTCATGGATGCCAACTACCCAATAATGATCCGATTTTCCTTTGCAATGCTCCCTCGTGTTACACACCGGAATCCAAGTGTTCCCAAACCCTCGGTTCAACATCCGCACGGTTCCCTCAGAATCCACGTAACAAGGGGTACCTGTTTGGCACAAAGGAAAACAATTATTCTGACAGGCAACTAATTACTAATTAAGTTGGAACCGGTGGATACCGCTGGGAAATGATGCTTTGCTGATCTCAAGTACCGCGTCCTCTCACCCAAACAGTCCAACCCAGCTGGGAAAAAATTGTTTCCTTAGAAAGATGCGCCACCTTCTGACAATCAACACTACTGCTCGGCAACCGAGCAGCTCCAATTTAAAACATTTTAAGAAGAAATATAATTCAACCTACTTGGGTAGATTCCCAAAGAAAATCAGCTGGTTTACAATTGCTTTTTCTGGTTATCATAAAAACTCCTCCCAAGCTACCGACTTTTTGGGGGGGGCTTTTGCCCAGATAGTTGAACATGCCTGTAATGGTGTATTAATGCAGTTTATTTCTTTTTGCTGAGCAGGGCAACCAATCGGGAAAACAAATTCTGATAACATTCAAGTGTATTCGATTCATAGTGGAAACATATTAAAGATTTCTGATAAATATATCGAAACAATAGAAAAATAGAATTTTGTTTAGCATTGAGGAGATTGAAAAAAGTCCAAGTCCCAAGACTACCATTACTAAAAGGGCATCAATTAGCCAAACTGTCCTCTAAAATTCCCTTTAGAGTGTCAAGATTTCTCAACATCACTCACGCAGGTATTTCATACCTTCTGCAGAGAATCCGACCCACACCAAATAGGATTTCTTTGTAAGAGAAAGAGGGTCTCCACGCAAAATTTGCTTTTTCTTTTTTCCTAGCTCCATCAGCTGTACCCCGAGACATTGGTCTCCGTCAAAGCCAGTACCTAGGAAGAAGTTGTTCCATGATTATGTTAGAAAACAAAAAAAAAAGTTGTCTTGTCTCTTGGCTAAATTTAAGTTTTGAATCAAGAACTAATTCTAATGCAGGCTTATCCATGAATACCACGGTCAGACAAGCAACTATTTGTCATTTTGGACATACAAAGCACGTGTAACAACTGCCTCCTTAATTTCCTATAGTCATTCATTCTGGCATATCTGAAGCCCAAGTTTAATCTATTAATGTCACTGGTATAAAATTCTCCCTCTCCCCATCTAGACATCTCAATATATAACGTAGGCTTTGCTGTCGGATGTCGAAGATCCGTGGGTTGTGACAGTAAAAGCATCATCAGGAAGAGAAGAAGGATAAGCATCATCAAGAAGAGAAGAAAAAATACATATTATGTACAAATCAACCAGTGTTTGAAGCCAGTAACAGACAAAGACTGAAAATATAACCCCGGTTGGAAAAAAGCAGGAGGGAGAAAACTACCTCTGTGATAAATAACCATCAACTGCTCTCCGTGTCCTGCCATGGACACCACCGGACCCGGGAGACTGAAGATCTCTTTCTGAACTCCTCCAACTGTGAAGACACGAACCAGCAAGGCACTGGTGGCACAGGCAGCCCAGCCTTGGCCCAGACAAATGGCCTCAATGTCCTCGTCCTTCGGCATATCTACAGTCCACTCCTTGTTTGCATCCCAGGAGCTAAAGTGAATGCAGTGGAGCTTGCTAAAGCAGAGACAAAGAACAAGAGTCAAATACCTCACCACGAAGAAAAAGGCAAAATCTGAAAATAGACTAATATATGACATTTTTATCGGAGACCTGGAATCTTTGATGGTCAGAGAAAGGAACTACAAATTACAAGTGGTCGTTTGCAAAGGTGTTACGCTTATTTTTCAAAAACCGAGAAGCCAGCTCTATCTCCAGCACTGTTGATCCTGACCCTCTAAAGCGTGAAAAAGAGACGGTTTTGAGTTCTGAGGGGACATTTTTTTAGATGGAAATGGGTTAAGTGTCCTGCTTAGTTATCAATAAGAACGGAAGGTGCTCAGTACCCCTGAACACCAGCCCTCGTTCCAAGTCTGTCATGCTATGCTGTCTTTCAAAGGGAAAAATAAATAGGAACTTTAGTTCTGCCACCTTATTAATTGAAAACTGCTCATGACCAACTCACAGACACTGCAGCTTTTGATAGATTACCCACTTCCATTGAAAAAAAAATAAACGTAAATTTTCAGAGTCAGACAACCAATACATACTAATAGTGTTTTTAAAAGTAGAGAGTGATTTTCAGCTTATCAAAATGCTCTGCGTGTGAAAAGAAGAAGAAAGTTATTTCTTCAAGATATTTCCACAGAAAGTGGCAATAAAATATCGTTGCTATTGTTCTTAAATGTAAGAACAGAGTCTAGCTGGCCCAGCTGCCTAATCTTTCTGGTTTTCATAAACTTGTTTTCTTCACACCTATTATTCTTTCGGTATCTCCAAGAAAGTCTCCTTAGCAACAGTGCGAAAGGAAACAGCACAGCCCTTATGATTTATCTTTGATCTGAGCAGACTGAAAAACTATTGTCCATGTTTACAATTTCCTTTGAGCCAGCAATGCATGACGTTTCCAGGATATATATATATTTGAAAAAGGGACTAAAAAAATCCTCAGGAAACAAAATCCAGCTTTCAGTATTCTTGAAGTCTTCAAGTAGGTGGGTGTGAAAATCCTCCTCGAAAACGGTCCCATAAATAAAAAGCACAATCAAAACCCAAAAAACCCCAAAGAAAAAAAAGTGATAGAAGCTGAACTTAAAATTTGAAACAAGCCAAATGTAATTCCATCCATCCTCCGGGTTTTGCACGGCAAGGCCGTGACGTACCTGGCGAGTTCCTCTGTGCTCTCGCAGGCCAGTAAAACAGCTTCAGTGGAGAGATCGGCCATCGTGTGGTTCAGAGAGTTCGGCAGGTGCGTTGCGTGATGTACGGAGGTGTCGTGAAATTCTATATCTATAGCGTTGTCTTGCTCATCATTGTAACAGCGAATGATGCCGACAGAATTCCAAACCTATTGGAAAGAACGTGTGCCCCCCCAAAATGAAATCAACAAGTCAAGGATACTGGCCTAAAGCAGCCTGCTGGATATTTGTCATCTGAAACAACAGTAGGAGGGAGGCCAGAGGAAGACCGAAGACTTGTATAGTCAGGACTAAGTTTCTGAAACAGCTGAATTAGGCAGAAACCAGTGTCATCCTCATTGCTCAGCCAGCTTTCTCCCTACAAAATTGTGAAGAACTTGCATTTCGAATGAAATAGTGGGTGATTAACATACAAGTCTTAATAGCACAAACATACCCACAAGTTCTGGCTAAAAAAGGATTTTTAAAGATTCACTAGATTTCAAGGGCACAGGTACAAACTGTATCACTTTGACTTCAAGTCCAGTAGTTATTTCTACATCAAAAGCAACTGAAATGCGAAGCATAACATTATGCAGCCTTTGCATTAACACAAAGCTGCTTTCTACTATTTAGCTTTACACTGTGAAGTATTTAAAAAAAAATAATCAAAAATCTTGGAAAATATTAGATTAAGACACAGCAAGAACTGGGCAATATTCAATATTAACAGAGCAACCAGATCTACGTAACCACACAGAGCGAGATTTACCATGAACCGATGCATGAGATGCACAGGAGTGGAGCCTGACTGGAACGGCTTTTGCTTGGGGGTTGGCGTTGGCCCATCATAGAACGGCTGTTGTGTAGATGACAGTGGCAAAGCTGGAAAGCCACCAGTCTGGTCATCATCACCGTCTTCTTTTTCCATAAGATTCAGATTAGCTTTTATCATCCCAATATCTGGAAGTTTAAAAAAAAAAAATTACATCTTACAATGTTATTATGACCGAATATATGTAATAAAATTCAAAACAGTCAAGATTTCTCTGGGAAACTAAAGCAGAATATAACTGAGTAGAGGATGCCAAGAGATTATCCCAATAACAGCACAAAAGAGCTCTGGGAAATTAGTTCGTTCTGTACCTAGTGAGTTGTCATCATCATCAATTACTGCCCGTCTCAGATGGCCCGAAGTTGGCCTAAGATCATCATCATCACCATCATCTTCATCAGCTCCAGCCTTTGGGGAAGACTGTGGTTCGACCATATCTCCATTTAAATAGTCATCGTCATCTCCATCAAAGAGATCATTGTAATCTTTTGTCACTGTACTGGCCACCTAAAACCAGGTTAACAATTAACATACAACTTCTTTTGAACACGGAATTCAAGGAATGAATCAACACGCAAGAGGAAACTTCCAATACGCAATACGGAACGTTCAGTATAATTTGGTAAACTGAATAGATATCTTAATTTAAGAAATAATTGCTACTCATTACCTTGTCATTTGGTTTCTTTCTGTCACCGATGTTTTCCAATAAGCCCAGATTTCCTTCAGTGTCCGTATAAGCGATTTGCTTGTGTTTGGGGTGCCATGCCAGGCCACAAATGGTATAATTTTTCTCATGTTTCATTCTAAAAAGAATACAAAAATAATGGATTTTTAATAAGTTTCTCAGTGCAGAAATATCCACAAGAGTCATTGTAAAAAGTAGTTAACATTTACTACCATTAGAAAGTGATGTTACACATAATAATTAATAGGTTACCTTTAGCATAAACAGTTACCATAAAAAAATATACAGCAGGTCTTCCTTTTCTATGGAGGAAAACATTTAAGCTTAAAAAATCAAATACAATCATATTCTTAAGACAACAGCTTTCTGATACATGTAGAAAAGACAAAGTAATTCCCCAGCAGTCATACATTCCAGAACCAGTCAGTTATTAAAAAACCATTCAGCTGTGTCTCTCGTACCAAACCGATGAGTTAATCCTCTACATTTCCCACCCTTTATTCACACAAAAAATCCTCCCAATAATTATTTACATAATCTGCCGTTAATTCTTAACATAGGCACTACAGTAGCAATCATGTTTCTTACCCCAAATATTCAGACAGATAAATCACCTCTTCTTTTCTACCTCACTTAATCATACCTTTTTTCCTTTTTTTTTAAGAAAGATGCTTTATCTAACCAAGATAAGTTGCAATTTGTCAGTTTATCCTTTCTTGCCTACAAGTGAGGATGGCTGACTGATTTATCTGTATTTCCCTCTCCCTTTAGAAAATACATCTTACTGCCAATGATCCTGCAGTTTTGGATGAGAGGAAATTTGTTTCCATCAAAACTATCCATTAACCAACTATCAAAAATTAATACAAGATAGAATCATTCTGGTTGGAAAAGACCCTCAAGGTCACGGAGTCCAACTGATACTTGCATACAGAAAACTAGACTATGGAATTTGAACAAAATCCACATTAATGTCCCTTCCCTACTCTAATTTTGGGAATGTAATGTTTCCAGACCCTTCTAGCTGTGCAGAAATGTGAACAGTATATCACAAGAATCAGGACATATTTCTGTGCACACTGGATGTGGTGGGGGAAAGCAAAACAATGTCACATTTCTTATACCTCCTGTGGAAGCTCCTTTCTTGTGGAACATGGAAACGACATGCAAACAAATAAGTTTTACAGAAAAGATAACAAAATTCTACTTCAGGAAAAAAAAAAACCCACATACTTAGGAATTTATGGAACAACACTAAATACCTCTCTATGCACTCCTGGGTTTCCACATTCCACACGACGATACTCCCATCCACGCTTCCAGCTGCCAGGTACTGTCCACAGGGAGACCAGGCCACAACATTCAAGAGCTAAGGAAAAAAGAAATAAATAGAAAAAAAACCACATATATATATATATATAAAACCAATCCACAATTCTGGAGCTTAAAACANGAATACCCATCTTCTGTCACTAAATGTTGCCATGATGTCAAACAAGACCTGATTCTAGACATGAAGACAGAAGCATAGTCTATTGTGCACATTCAGCGCTAACCAGACCTTTATTTATTTTGAACTTCATACTATTCTATAAATTAAAACACAAGACGGTGTGTTATATATCTTAATAACATCAGGAAAATGATCCTTTTTGACCCAAAGACTTCCAAGTATATAATGTGGTCAAAAGAAAGAAGATGGTACAGTTAGGGCCACTGTGTAGCTAAATTTCAGCTTAATAAAATATAAAATGAACAACTGATATCTCTGTTCTGTACAGAAATAATGTGCTCGACATTTTCCCTAAAAAGCTCTGTATTTAGAGCAATTTGTGGAAACAGATGTTGTTCAGCTGCATTTCGTGACTCACCGGGAGACCTTACAGATCTAGTGGGCCACTATAAATGAAAGAGGGAAACCAGAGCCACAGAAAGACATTTGACGCTCTTCTAGCATCTCTTGCCTTGTTTTCCAACATAAAGGAACAGGAACAGAAATAAAATAGAAAATGTGAGCAAAGGTTAAGAAGGGAAGGAAAAAAAAAAGAGGAAAAAAAAAGAGAAAAAGAGCAAAAAAAACAGTCCAGAAGATAATTTCTAGCAGAATAACATTTAAATTATGGAAGATTTAGCAAGCCCCTGGCTTATGTACCTACCTGTGTGATGAACGTGTCTGACAGATCCAGTTTGCTGTCCCAGGTTTCTCTTCTGTACAGTTTAACAACTTTGTCTACAGGAATCGCCAGCAACTGTTCAAAGGCAACAAGAATCAGACCATTCAGACCGAGTTACCTCTCAAACAGAACATTCAAATAGCACTTCTCTGTCATTCACAAGTATTCTGGTTGTGACTGCCCTGGTATTTAATGGTTCTCTAGCACCCCAGCAATGCCAATGAAGTAAAGAAAGCTGAAATAACCAGAATTAGAGGGTTCTTTAATGCTTTTCACATGCAACACAGCAAAGCATGCCTGGTTTTATTTTAATCTTCATTTCTTTCTGGCAGGAAACTGAAGATGATGACAGCTGCACCATAAGGTTAAAAGTTCTTATTTATAAAACAGCTAACACATATAAATAGTTCTCAATGCTCTGAGCACAAGGCTTACATTCTCCTTTCCCCCGCTCCCCAAACCTTTTTGGATGAGATTATAACATCTCAATAAATCTTATTTGAATAGCTGATTCCTGAAATATCTAATTTCATCTTTCACAAAACCACATGAACGTTACTGCCTGTGGGGTTTTTTTTAGGATTTGGCTTTTTTAAAGGCTTCTAATAATTTCCTCTGTAAGAGAAGCAAGACAACAACTTACATTTCAAATATGTGTGTGAATAATTAGTCTAAAAACTAGAAGTATTTGTTTTTATGCAATATGGATATTGAAATTATTTGTACTCTGGGTGACATTCACACTTCCATAGAAAAGTTACACATAATGCTATTAGAGCAGCCGCATGTTTTGAAGAGCGGACGTGGACAGACAGACACAAAAGCAAGAGAATTCATGTCAGAACTGTGAGAAAATACTAGAAAATACCCTTTAAATCCAGTACATTGGAATGTCAATAAAGGATGAATAGGTTCTGCCACACTATTATCACAGGCAAGAACAGAAGCCATACAACAACTTTTCCAGCTTTAACTCAGTTCCCCATGGCAGGGGCGCCTCATTTCCGCCAGGTTTGCGTTTATCTGCTCCTTCCTCCTCTCCCCTTGGCGTCAGTAGCTGCTGCAGAGGTGTTGTAGGCTACATGCTCCAGAGACCTCCGCACAGCTGTAGTAACTCCCCAACCCATTCTGATCAATAATCCATAGGTACTATGCAGTGCATACACAACGCACTACACCTGTAGTATGTGGCAGCACCACCTCAAGTCACAACGGAAGCAACTTCATCCTTCAGGTGAAAAGAAACAGCAAAAAGAAGGAAATACTTACAGAACAAGGAGGAAACATTTACAGAAGAAGAAGGAAACATTTACAGAAGAAGAATACTGAATACTGACAGAGCAAAATTTATTTGGAGAAAGACTGAACTCGTTTGGTACTTTGTTGTGAGCAATTTGATTATTTCCCTCATGTATGATGTTCCTTCCTCTTCAGGACTGTTCACCATGGGTTTAGGCTGACAGCTGCGCTACTGCCAGGCACAGGCTGGAGCTTCAACAAGTCACCATTGCCAGGTCTTTATTCTTCCTAAAAGTGAACTTCGCCCCCAATATTTTCCTTAGTCCCAGAAGCTGCCATTTGGGCTTGCCCAGATTGAATTCTACTGCTGGAATCCCAAAGAGAAAAGAACAATTAAGTTGTTGTGAAAATAACGTCACTTACTGTCCCGCTGCCAGGTTGCCAGCCAAGCCTGCAGATTGATTTCGCATTTATCACGTCGTTACATTTCTGCAGCAGCGGCCAGCTTGTCGTGCACGTCTGAAAACAAAATATTAAAGAAATAGGTTTTCTAGCTCTGTAAAAAATCTGCTGCGTAGTATAAATTCTTAAAGGGAAAGTGTGGAAAAAAATGATATGCCATTTTTGGAACTGAAATAATCTCTTTCATTCAAATACAATGGTACATACTACCTTAAAAGAGAAAAAAAAAGAAATCTTGCCAATATAGGCCTGAAAATATTTTAATGACAATATAACTACTTGTAACAGAAATAAGATCACAGAAGTGTTTTTAATCAAGTACAGAACAAATGAGCTCACATATTTTCAGATGACAGAGAAATGTAGCCAAATGCATTTATGCATTTGTCAAACTCAGCTCAGCTGCAGCAAGGTGACAAACAGCAGCGCGAATCTGGCCACAGCAGTTTAAAGAACGAATGGCTATATTTCAAATTACAGCACAGATACATAAATTATACTGCCACAGTCCCAGGACACTGTTTCTCTAATTGCCCCAAAACGCACCCACTGTCAGTCTGGAACATAACATTTCACATTAGAAATACACTTTTGTTTTAAAATGTAGCAATTCACAAGTGTGGGGGTACATTTTCAACTGTGCTAACAGGAATAATTCCACATGGGTTCTTATTCCAGTCAACGGCATTTAATAAAAATAATCCCACATCCATACGCAGAATTGCCTTGTGAAAGGGTTCACCTGAAACCCCTTGTCAAGGTCCTCAGAGCGTAAGGCCAGAGACAACTGGCTGTATTTCTAAGAAATGGTGTTCTTCAAACTATGATTTACATCCTCCTTCTGAGAAATTGTTGTGAAGTTTGTTTAAAAAAAAAGTGGAATAGCAATTCTTTTGTCAATAGCTTTAAATTCCCTATAATGTGGACTCATCTCTACCAATAAAAAGGTTGGAATGCACTGAACTGGGCACAGACCACTTACAAAAGAAGATACTGTGTAGAATCTCAAAGCATCATTCCACCTTCACCAGCCAGCCTATAATCCTGAAAATTATTCATTACTTGGTAGGAAGCTGGGTAAAAATAAATAGAAACAAAACATATCTAGATAGTAGTTTCTTAGAATAAAAGTCCTTCCTTAATCCTGAAAGCAATGAGTTGAAATCCTGAAATTAGGAACCTGATGCCAATTACTATTTTACTTGGAAGTGCTATTTCTGAATGTGTTGAGGATAAAACACCTGATGCTGGCCAGTGAGGGAAGACAAACGGAAGGTCTTTTACCTGATCTGCGATTTTCCACACTCTGACAGAACCGTCACAGCTCGCCGATGCCTACGGAAGAGATTTTTGTAAACAGATTAATAATTAAAGACAGAGAGAAATTAATGCTACAAAATGGAAAAAATCCCTATAACCGATGCTACAGACATATAACATACACACAGTTTTAAAAAGAAAGCCTCCTCGCTTAAACCATTTTAATACTTAAAACTTTCTGTCATCTTGATAATTGTACTCAACTCCAAGCTACTGTAATTATAAGCCGTCATACATGAAGTGAACTGCTTATTCACAAAACAGGCTCAAAATTAATATTAAGTTTCTCTAATGAGCCATCTTTTCCCCTCTAAAATCAGGTCACCATTAGATTCCAGAAGAACATAGACAGTAATTGAGCAGTAAAGCAAAGACTGAGTTCTCCTGGGAGGCAACAAGTTGTCACGCATTGCATCGGCAGGAAGATCAGCTGAAATGAAATACTTTCACATGCCCAGTCACTGTGGGGTTTTTTTTGTGTGTGTGTGTTTTCTTTCACAGGGAAAAGGAGATTCAAAGTAGGCAGTAAAGAAGAAAGTGTTTTTACCAGGTAAACATCCCTGGGGTCAAAAGACAGGCTTAAAACAGGAGCATCGTGTCCTCGGAATGTTTTCTGCTTGCTGCTATCAGCCACCTCCACAACTTTGACCATAAAGTCACTGTAGACCACAAGAGCACAGACAGAAGAATATTAACATCGGTATTAACAATGACAAATTGTTTATGGCAATACAAATTGGGCACTAACTATCTTTTGGGTAAGTATGGCTCTCAACACCATATGATCTAAGGGAAAATTAGAATCTTAAGGCTTACTACAATAGGAGCAAGGCCGGACTATCTTCATCAGAAAATAGCTTTTGTTCCTGTCAAAATTGGTAAAATACAGTTGCTCTTTGAAGAGGACATTATGTACACACAGACCATATAGCTGTTCAATAGAATATGCTATATGACCTAAAGAAAACCTCTGCTTAGATACCAGAGAGCTGACTTAACAAGAACTATCTTTTGAATGGGACCAATATTTACTACTGTAATTATTTGGTCATGTGGTTTTTAAAAAAAGATAGAGCGTGTAGTTTATTTTTTGACATTTTTAACAGGATTTTTAAGACCATTTAACATACCATATACACAAACAGATTTTTTTACAACTTTATTCCCTCCTCCAAAATGACAGATATTACTGCAGTTTAAATAAAAATATTAACACTAACGTCTAAGCCAAAATGCTCCTGTGATAATCTCACAGTCCCACTCCCCCTCATACTTTGTTGCAACAATCTCAAAAAGAAGTTTGATTTTAGGACCCAATTCTATGGGGTTGACCATTACTTTAACTATATTCCAAAAACACCATCTCAGTTTCACCAGCCATCTAATGCTAAGCAAACACTCATAAAAGGAAGTCTATAAGTTATATTGAGACAGCTAAAATTATGTTAGCCCTCTTAAACAACGCAAGACAACTTTAAATTGAAAAAAAAAAAAGCAATAGGGTATTTTTTGCTTATTTGAGAAGCCACACAACTGTTTTTCTAATAGTTCATGTGAACTTCGGCAGCCAGATGGGTGTTAAACTTCTATAAAATTGAAATTTACAGACATCATGTAAAAAATGGAGAAATCTGGGACAACTAAAAGCAATTCTTCTTAACTGCATTCCTTCACTTCAGGGCTGTCACCTTCTTCAGTATGTTCCAAAAAACTCCACCGAGGGGTGGCCTCACAGTCTTACGAGCTCTTTTTCCTAATGCAAAGGCCCTGCTCAGGCTGCAGAAATACTGCGGTTTTGTAAAAGTTTTGGAAACAAAAAAGCCTTTGCCGTCTGCCTAATCTCTCTAATCAAAGTCAGGTCCCGGGGCAGAGCTGTTCCCTCACAAACAAGCACTGGCCAAGGGCCCAAACTCCCGATCCCTGTCAGATTTCGCGATTAGAGCGGTTGTTGCCCCCAGCTGCCCAGCCTCCCAGTTTTGGTGGAACTGGTGCGTCTGCTCTGCAGCTGCCAGAGTTCACAGCCCAGCGTATCCATCCCAATTGTTTTCTAGTTCAGAGGAGCCGTGGAGCAGATGCAACGCTCTGCCATGGCTGCTGCAGGGATGGAGGACAAGCTCCAGTAGAGAGGGAAGCCAACAGCCTGGGTTAGCTACAGCTGCCCAGTTAAAATCCAATTAAAAATCACCTGAGCCTTAAATAAATGGAAAACAAAAGAAATCGCCTGCTGGCTATTTCGCCATCTCTGTTCATGGAATAAAGTATAGTATGTAAAAGCAAACATGATGCCCTGCGAAATTAACTGAACTACGTATTTAATTCCCCTCAGGTGAGTCTTGTCACTGTCATCTGTTATCATTTGGCAGAACAGTGATGATACTTATGCTAGAGAATGACTCAGCTCTCACACAAACCAGAACCCGTCCCACTTTTGCACGTGTATTTACATCCGCAGCACCAGGAACAGTCAGGACATTATCTTTAGCACACAGGAACAAAATCCTTAATGCTGCAATGCGATCCGTATGGGCAAACACACTTATACATTATAAGACTGAATGCTGAAAACACTCAGGTCTCCTAAAGAAAATGAATTATTTCACAACACCAGATTTCCATTCAAAATTGTTTGAAGGATCAAGTATCTCTCAGAGCATTTTCTCCTAACATCCTTTTAATTCCTTTCTTCCCCTCCACCTCCCAAAGGCATTTTGCAAAATTTAAACCCTCGGACATATGTGGATTCAGGATCTCACTGGTAAAAATCAGCATGAGACAAAGATTTTGAATGACAGTGACACTTTTTCTGATTACCTAGACCCAGCAGCAATTTTGGTACCGTCGCTGTTGAAGATGACGTGGTTTGCGTTCATGGTGAACCGGGTCAGGATGCCATCTGGAGCTCCTTCAGGGAACGTGTGTATCTGAACAGTGTTGTTCGATACCGCTGTGATCAGTCTTCCATTCTAGAAACAAAACCCATCATGAAATTCGTTAGTTAAAACACATTGATGCCCATGGAACCAAAATAAATTGCTTTGATGTGCCTAATTTTGGGGCAGATTAACGTTAGTAGTTCCAAAAGAGGTCTGACAGTAGAAGCAGTAGGGAAATATGCCTTAAAAAAATACAGAAAAGTAAAGTAATTTTAATGCTTTGTCATTTTAACCAAACTATTAAAAACTAGAAAAATTCTTCTCTTACTTCCAGTCCTGTAGAAACACACTGCTGGATTTCATACCAAAACTCCCAGTTGCTTCAGCTGACTTAAAATTCATTGTGCCAACTATACAGCAATTTACTGCGCCAAGACCTTCCCGACCGGTATCTTTACTAAAATAATGAATACTCAAAGTCCTAACGAAGTTCAAAGAGAACTATCCAACCTTCTTCTACACAAGCTCTTCGAGCAGGAAGAATCCTGCATCCTATTTCGATCAATCCGCTGCAGGATCAGGAGAGGGCACCCTCAGCCCGAACTTCTCCCTTAAATGCCACAATGGAAAGACGAGAAGTTCATGAACTGCAGCTCAGTTTTCAGAAAACAAGAGGCAGATGTTTAAATAACAATGAATCCTGATTAAAAGAAGTGCAAAACAAAAGAAATAATTACTCTGTGCTTGCAAAAGGAATATCCCTTCTTCAAGTGACAACACTATTCCTCAGTTGTACACAGCGTAAGTTTTTGAAATATATAAATAAATGATTTATTTCCTTGAGGGTTTTTTTGTTTGCGTTTGGAGGGGTGTCGCTTTTTCTTTTAGGTTGCCTAAAGTTATACTAAAAATCCTGACGATAAATAAAGCAGCAGCCAGTACTAAATAACCCAACTAAATAAGAGAGATTATTACCTAGATTAAATCAACATCTCAGAGCAGTTCCTCACGGCTTTTTGTTAATGAAGAATAATTTTTGAAATAAGATTTCCTGAAGTACTGTCTCACCAAGGGTTCTTAATCTCACTGTTTAAAAATAAAAAATCCCTCTAAACCAAAGCACTTCACAATACACTTCAGAGCGGAGGATTTTTCCTACTGGTGTGAAAAATTAAATCCGGGATTCTCCCTCCCCTGTTCATTAATAGTTTTAAAGATTTCTGGCTCTGCCACTGATTTGGTAAGAGAACTCATTCAAGTCACCTCACTTGGTTTGTGAAAAGATAAATAAAGTGACGAAAATCAACAGCAAAACATTCTAAAAATCAATGATGAAAACAGGTTATACAGGTATTGAGGAACAGGCACATGAGGTATGTTAAAAGGGATATAAGAAAGAGGTTTCACGTAACGCAGTAGTTCTGAATGAGGTTTCAAATGATTATTTTTAAATATAATACATATATGTTAATTCTTGTTTCCTCTTTCATACTCCTCTCCCGAGTCACAAGTTGTTGAAAACTCAGTTTTAAAATTTTCCTTTAGCACTGCAAAGTTAACTACACAGTATCTAAAAAACTGATGTAGACTTGTGGAATTCCTCTCTTTCACTGTTGCCACAAAACCAACATTTTAGACCCTCTATTACTAACGTAATATAGCAATAATTGCACATAAAGGAAGTAGCGTGAGAATTCCCAAATACATGAACACGCTCAGCAAAAATAATTATTTTCAATTATAGAAATTCATATAGGTAATTTATTTGCCTTGTTATTTACAAATAACAACTCCTGCAAGATATAGAAAAAGGAGCTGCCTTAATATTAAAACAAAGAGAGGAGGTTATGCCTCAAATGCCAGTCAGAGCACAGAACTGCCCGTAACCAGCGTTCTCACAAACTCCCATAACATATGACAGTAAGAATTCTGCTATCTTCTGACTTTGAGGCACCTTTGGGCTAAATGTCACTTTCGAGAGCAAAATATCAAACCAGTTATAAAAAAGTATTACCAGAGCACTGCCAGACGCTGACTTTGTGAAAGCAGTTTTTGATTAATATAGATTATAATTCCTTAGACCTTAAAACGGGCCCACATAAAACCACCTCTTGGCTCTTTTTCCCAATACTTGATGATCACATCCTAGGCTGGGAAACATTACAACTCATATTGTGAGAAAACACTGAAATGGCCTAAAAGGTTCACTGCATAATTAGCTTAATCTGCTGGGTTTGTTTCTCAGGAAGGAGATCAAAGTCAGAAATGAGTATTAGCGAATGTGAAGGAAGAGGAGGAAAAAAAATACAGAAGGTATAAGGATACATAAGGAAATACATATATACAAATACATAAGGAATAATCCCTCTGCAATCCTGTATGGGGTAAAATGAGTCGTCAGAAGAATTCTTGGTTTATATAAAATACTGAATTTAGTTAAAACATTCTAAAAGTCTGTCAGAACATATAACCAATTAAACATCTGTGCTTTAATATTTTCACTCAGATACAAAGGTAGGATACGGCCACAGGCTCAAATTTAAATACCTGCTGCTCATTAAACAATATTCAATTTATTTCTTCCATACATTGATCTGAAGCCAAATATCTGCATATTTAACATAGGGCAGACTGAAATGTGCTACATACAGTATTATTATTGCCTTTTTCTGTATATTGCCCCAATATATGTTTAATGACACCCACAAGAGCAGCATCCCTGAGCTTGAAAATCTAGCATCAACAGCAGCACGACACAATGTGAAGGAACCCTGTTATCCACGATACCTTTAGCGCGCAGGAATAGGCCTTTTCTCCCACATTAATGGACTTCGGATCATCATCATCCAGGTTTTCCCAAATCCTGACATCTCCATCACTGCCACAAGTTACGATGCAGCTGTGGAACGACACCGGACTTGTTAATGTTCAGGAACGGGAAGGACTGCCACAGTGGCTTTCAATCCCAAAATGAAAATGTTACTGAAGCACTAGGGCTTTTTTTTTAAATGAAACACAATGCATACTACGTGATATCTACATTTATCCTGTTTAGGTAACTTATTCAACATGGGGAAGGGGGGAAATCACATCTGGTAGCATAAACACAGTGTTTTGAGTCTCTGATAACTACCCAGGCCTGGCACTCATCTGAACTGACCCTTAGAAATTACCAGTCAACCAATTTTTTCCAGGACCTAGAACAATTTTTTCAAAGGGTTTAATTAGTACTGCTTTCTCTAAGAACTGTGCATTTAATTTCTTCTTAAGCCTTTGAAAACTTACCTTACAGCTCATTACAAAGTTGAGGGCAAAACTCAGAGTGTTAGTGCACACTTGACTGAAGTTTAACAAGCTTAAAGTGTTCCAGGACTACAGGACCCTTAACAATAGTTAAGATGGAATTCAAATTTACAGGAGTTAACTTTCACAATTTTAATGTAGTAAACAATAGCCTGAAGTCACAGAGCAAACATACAGAAGTTTGCACAGCATTTTTAATTAAAGATATCACAAATCTATAAGCCTTGCATTCTTTTTTTCTAAAGTTGTTTGCAGTTCCAAAACAAAACTAATTAAACAGCAAAATGTTATAATGCCAGTGGTGAAGCTGTGATGTTGCTCTTACTTCTGTAAGCTCTGTAGTTTGACAACAACACAACATTGTATTGATATTGAATATATTGATACTGGGAGTCCAGCAGTAGTGGACCAGTGGTATTTGGCAGAGATGTTTGCATCCTTTCTTAAATATTTGCATTGTAATGGCAAAGAAGGCTTTTTGTGGTTTTGAGGGATTGTTATTAGACTAACTTAAGAGTAGCTTTTTCATCAAAGCTAATGGACTACAGAAAGGAATAAGAGCATATGGACTTAAACCATACTCAGTATATGACTTACCCCTTGAGTTCATTTTGAGAGGGCTTGTTTTCTGGTTTACCATTTATTTTTACTCAAAAAAGGTAACAGCAAATGTTTAGTTTATATTGATACATTTCAAGAACTAGCGCAAGAATAACAAGATAGCAAGTCCAATATTGGAATCCTCCAACTATATTTTTAATTTCTGAGTGCATAGGTGAACATATTTTCTCCCACACTACGTCAATTTCTGCTAGATTCTATGAAGTCACTCTTACAAACAGTGCATAGAGACTTTATTACTAGAGTCATAGAAAGGAATGTCCTGAGTTGGAAGGGACCCACCAGGATCATGGAGTCCAACTCCTGTCCCTGCACAGGACACCCCACAGTTCACACCGTGTGTCTGAGGACGTTGTCCAGTCTCTTCTTGAACACTGTCAGGTTGGGGCCGTGACACCTCCCTGGGGAGCCTGTTCCAGTGTCCAGCACCTCTGGAGGAAGAACCTTTTCCTTATGTCCAATCTAAACCTCCCTGGCACACCTCCCTGTCATTCCCTCGGGTTCTGTCACTGATCACCAGAGAGAAGAGATCAGCGCCTACTCTTCCTCCAAGGAAGAATACACACACCTATACTATATATAGGCTTACATTTAAGTTAGATGTCAATCATGTCAATCACTTCAAAATTCAGATGTTTTGATGCTCTATCTCCCAGCCAGTTCTCAACAAAGGCAAAACCCAAAGGATTTCCCAGAGCAAGCCAGGCCACAAATCCATCCCAGCACCTCCTGGAGCAGCGGCTGGTACAGAGGGAGGCACAAGCCCATCCTGCCCCCGCCACCCCTCAGCCAGGCTCTGGGAATTAGGTTGTTACCTCCCGGTGCCATCGAAGCAGACGTCGGTGTGTCCCTCGGTGTGGCCGTACCGCATCGGCTTCTGTGCGGAGGGCATCTTCGCTCTCGCCTACTTAAGGATAAAAGGGGAGAAATCATAGAATCATTTCAGTTGGAAGAGACCCTCAGGATTGAGTCCAACCATAACCTAACTCTGGCACTACCCCATGTCCCTAAGAACCTTGTCTAACCAAACGCCTTTTAAACCCCTGCATGGATGGTGACTCCAGCACTGCCCTGGGCAGCCTGTTCCAATGCCCCACAGCCCTTTGGGGAGGAATTATTTCCTAATATCCAACCTAAACCTCCCCCGGCACCACTTGAGGCCGTTTCCTCTCATTCTATCACTTGTTACTTGGGAGAAGAGACCAACCCCCTCCGTGCTACAACCTCCTTTCAGGTAGCTGTAAAATTAAATTTAAAGGAAAAGCTTCGGAAGGGGCCTCAGACGGCAGGGGAAGGCCTGAGCTGGGGGACACCCACCCCCGGGGCCGGGGACACGGGGCCAAGCGGGTCACGGCCCACTGATGTCGGACACGGTGCCCGCACCTCGGAAGGGCCTGGCGGGGGAATCAAAACCGCGTTACCGGGGATGGGAGGGCCCGTTCCTCAGGGACCTCAGCGCCCCGAGCAGGCCGAGCCGGGCCCCGCCGCCAGCCCGCCGGCCCCTGGAAGAGCCCCCAGCCCCCCAGACGGGGAACGGGCCTTGCACCGCCCGCCGGGACCAGGGGGAACCCGGGGACCGCGCCGCCTCCCCGCCCGCTCACCGCGCCGGCCCCGCCGCCCGCTTCGAGCCTTCCCGCGCTCGGCCCGCC